>JAGKTI010018527.1:0-17636 GCA_018397915.1 Birgus latro | reverse complement strand
TCCAACAGGGTCCAAGCTTCACTTCCATATGTTAGAGTTGGTATCACAATACTGTCATGTAACAACTTTTTCACTTCCATGCTCACCTCCCTGTTTCTTATCACTGCTTTCAACGAACCGGCAACCTTCCTTCCTTGCTGCACCCTTTCAAGCACTTCACCCTCCAGACTTCCATCTTTACTGATCACACTACCCAAGTACTTAAATGCACTCACATTCTCCATATCCTCCCCATCCAATCTCACTGTACATTCACTGGCTTCACTTCTCTCGAAGACCATCACTTTACTCTTCCCTACATTCACCTTTAGATTCCGTTTCTTACACACTCTCCCAGGCTCATCTACCAAGCCTTGCAGCTCCCCTTCGTCTTCGCTCAACAACACAGTATCATCTGCAAATAACAGTACAGGGAGTTTCCAAACACTGCCCTCTCTCACTAGGGCCGCTCCAACTCCACTGCCCGACCTTGTATCTCTTTTATAACCCCATCCATGTACAGATTGAACGTTCAACCATGGGCACTTGTGAATAGTCTAACCAACATTCCGTTACACACACAACATCCCTCAATATTCCATTCCAGTTCACTGTGCTAGCAATTACCTTCACAATTTAACCTGGGTCTGTCTAGGTTTATATCCTTGTGTCTCTCAGTCAGTTTACAAAATAAGTTATGACAGTCTCCTTCGTAACTAAAACTCGTGCTATGGGTTTTGGTGCAGGCCCCATGCCAGTTCTCCCCACTACATCCTCTTTAAATTTGTCAGCACTGAGGGTCCACTTAGAATATTATTCTAATTCCATCTAACACCAAATGTTTTTAGAATGTTATCCTAATTAGTGTACACTTACACAAAAAGAAAGAACTAAAGGCTGAAAGTCTGCAAAAACTTGATTTTGAGGAAAACTAAACAAGAACCCAAAACAAGATCTATTTGTTTTGCACTGTCTGGAACATATTGCGTTTTTGAAGATTTTGGGTCACGGGCTGAGGGAAAAAAACAGAATGAGGCAGAGGGGACCAGTTGTGTACATGGCGGACTGAAGATACCAGTTAAAAATTGCATTAGAGGTGCACAGAAAAGGGCTAAGATTCATTATGCTCCTATTTCTCCCCATATCTTACTGGAAGAAGGGCGAGGAAAACTGTAACAACATCTAGAACCTAAAGATTCTATTCTACATTAGAAGAAACACAACAATAAATACTTGACATTTGGACGTCCTATAGGAGTTAGAAGAGTGCTTATCCCCACTTATTTCTAACGGGGGTCAGAGGTAATAAGTTATAATAAGGTTTTTTATGTAAAAGTTTGTCGTCACTCACACAGCCACCAGTATAATGGCCAACCGTTATGGAGACTTGGTTATCATAAAAATTGGATAAGATCATTTATGAGTACGGCCCTAGGTCAAACTGGCATGAAACCTCAATCGTTTTTCCCCTGCACTGCCAATGTGATCAAATGGGTGACGGCCTTGCATAGGTTCAGTCCTCAAGAGGTGACTAGAAGTTTTCAGTCACGTAATGCCACGAAGGTAAGTAAAATATCTATCCCTGAATGTGCTGGATTACAACAGCCAGCCCTAGGGTTGATACACCATGAAGAGATAAGATGTAATTGGTTGTCACCATTACTGCCAAGGACAAGCCTCATTTGCTGACTGCTTTCTCCTCTGTCATCATTTATTATTATGAGTCCTTGCATGCTTTTGGGGTTGTGTCTCGACCTTCTGGTTAGTTACAAATGTTGTTGTTCTTTCCAGGTTATTTTTGGGGGAAGACGAGCACTGGTTTTGTCACATGCGTTGGTGTAGGTGTGGAAAAGCCCCAAGCACTCTATACCTTATGAGTCCCCCCCATCCATTCCCCAGGCTCCCATCAAATGTCGTATTCTTTTATCTTTTTTTAATACTCATAAACGTACTCTCTTCAGTTGTCTACATTATTGGCAATTTCTGTAAAAATGGCTAAAGAATAATAATCCGAGTGATGTATCAGACATTGAGAGTTTTATAATACTACAATACTTTTTCTTCGTTTGAATAAAAACAATAAACATTTATCAATTTGTTAACCGTTACCCATTATTTCCATTATTTATTCTAAGAACAATGCAGCACCACCCATGGTTAGTATGTTAGTTTGATAACTTATAGTGCAAAATAGCTGTCATTACTTACCTTAGCTACAGAGCACGATCAGCACATCCAACCCACCACATCGGCGTTCACGATCATCTGTCGAGATGAGATTATCGACACGCAGCGCTTCCGGGTTACAAACAGTTACAGAACTGAACACGCCAGGATATTGCACTGCATATTGTTTTCTTTATTTTTTCATAATTTTTATTATTATTGAAATTATTAAAAATAATTTTTGAATGTGCTTTATTTTGGACAGTATAACAAATCGGGTACCTCAAGGCTCCCTCCGAGCTTACCGGACCCGGGGAAACGCACTTTATCTTCCTCCCTCCTCTGCTTGGGCCCCAGATGTGGGAGCCACTTATTTGCCTGCTACTGTGTCCAGGCATCTCAAGGTGATTGAATCTTGATTATTGGCTCTCTTTGTTTAACTTCCTCAGAAAAGGACAACATATTGCAGGAATCCAGCCTTTGGTTGTTTAATTTCAAGTAAAACCCTCTCGATGCAACATCCCATCTGAGCTCACCCCTACTACCCTTCGATCAGTACACTTTTCTTTGTTTCACATCTTTCACTCAGTTGCGGTATACAAGCAAATACGACATATACTATTACTCATCCTCTAACTTCACTCCATGATAGTTACTTTGTATAAGCCACTAGGCAGCAACCCTTGATTCCCATTCCAAGTAAATCCCGCCTGGAGTGGTCAGCATGCTAGAGCCTTGAGCTTTGTGGCCTCCCTGAGACTCGCAGTCCATCTCTCACAGAGACAGCACCTCCACCGCTGCTCTCGGTGGGACCAGCTCTCTGCAGCAGTGTTTCCGCCGGGGAGGATGGGCCTGTCGCTTTACGGAGCAGCCCTGTCCGTCCACCAGGAGGTTAAGGGTCTCCATTTCACCCTTCCTCTTCCACCAGGATCGGGACTTACCCTCCCACCACTGTGACTGGGCCTTCCCCCCTGGGCCTCCACCTGCTGCTGGGGAGCTGGGCGAGCGGGGGTATCGTCGGGGCGGCACCATTGCAGTTCGTCGGCGCCCGACCATTGGCGCCGCGACCACTCTGCTCTCTCGCCCCGCCCTGCCCCCCCCTACGCCAGCGTCCTCTGTCGCCATGCAGGGGACGCCCCCTTGTTTACTGCATCACTCTGACGGGCTCTCCACCCTGAGCCCGTGTCACACTCAGTGTGGCGAATCTTCACACACACACACACACACGCGGCCTCCCTGATTTTCTCAGTTACAGGTTGTCTCTTTCAGATACCATCTCACGAGCAGGGTCATCCTCAGGGTAACATGCCATGTGCCCATATAGCCAGAGTTGGCATTTACCTATCATACAGGTTATAGACCCTGATTCACATGGTGTAATTGCTTGGTACACACTCGGTCTCACCAGTCCTGAATCCAAGATCCATTTACTTCCAAAGGAATTAATTTGTGCTTCCAGAGTACTGCTTAGTGTCCATATTTCACAGCCATAATGTAAGACATTGAGCACTATTATCTTGAAGATGCAAATATTCATCCTTCTGAATAAACATGGCAGTTCCAAATACTGTACGGTACTTGAACTGAGTCTATAACGTCATAGGCCAGACAGATGCGATAAGTACTGTATACTCTCACCATCTGAGCCTCCTCCCATTGTTTCAGATTACACTGGCAAGATAAGCAAATCTTCCCATGACCTTCATGCCTTCACCACATGCCTGAACAGACTGTACTTTTCACCTAATAAGCCACCAAATGCCTGGACCTTGGTTATGGCTAAGAGACTTTTAGTTCAAGTGGCTTTGCCTCCTCATGGCATACCTTGAGAGTAGTCCTCAGGGAAGCTTCCACTGACTCTTTTAGGATAATTGCATCATCATCGAAGCCACAGTTAATAACCATAGAATTGTCACTACATATACCACGGTAACTCCAACCCAGTCTTACCCCAGAACTTACTGGAAAAAATATTAAATGGTCCCCCTCCACACTTGACAGCACTCAGTGCCTAAGTACAGAGCAGATATAAGATGAATAATCCCTGCAGGGACCCCATCAAGTCACAAGTTTTCGACAAGCTGCACCAAAATGACAGCCAGACTAATAGTAACTGTAATTATCCCTTCTGATCTTGCCATGGGCAGGCTGCCTCACCTTAGAGAATGCCCCAAGTCTTATGACAACAAAGGTTGTCAATCATCCTCCGAGAGGCTTACGATGTAGCCTCACCCAAAGTGTTTTCCAAAGATTAAACCCATGCACAGAACTTCAGGCATGTGTGTCCTCTGCACCACAATGACCCACCCATTAAAAATATGATGAGGCAACCTATATCTTGCTGCTGGAGTTCTGTGGGCTTTCCCCAGAAATCTCATAATTAGGACAAGCCTGATACCACTGTGGTGTGACTGTGGATGTGATAGAAAGCATTAGGGGAAATACATCGAGATGTTTTGGTCATGTGGAGAGGATGGAGAGCAAGAAACTAATGAGAAGAGTGTCTGCGTGCGAGGTGGAGCAGGGGAGAGGAAGGGGGAGGACGAGGATGAGATGGAGGGATGGAGTGGAGAGGTATATGAGTGAGGGAGGTGTGAGCTGGAAGCAAGGCAGTGAAATGGCATTGGACAGGGTGACATGGAGGCAATTTGTTTGTGGCCATCCCTTGCAGGATTGAGGCATCCGGCAATAGACTAGACTAGACTGATAGCCCCCTAGCTGGGCTGGGATGAAAGCCCTGTCTTGTCAGCACAATAGGAAGGGAACCCCAACAAAAAAGCTGCATTAGGGTCAACTAATACCAGCTGCGCCTAAACCCTCTTCCTCTTAAATTTGTGGTGGTACCCTGTATTAGTCTTTATGGGGACCAGTTGTAATACCTTCCCCAACTTGGTAAGTCAGAGAAGGACTGCCTATGGACAGGGGAATGGTTTCCTTTGGCACTAGGGCTGGTTGTCTAAATGGAATGTCAACCAAGGTTAATGATACTAGGTAGACACTGGCTTCAGAAGCTCACATGCCCATTGGCATGTCTTGTTTTTTATCCTGCTAGGTACATATTTTTTTATTATCTGTAACTTCATCATACTAATTTTAAGTCCATAATTACTTCCTCTTTAAATAAACATAGAGCTGTATAAAATATATGCATTCTGTGGGGACAGTACAGTACTGTACTTGACATTTATGGAACTGAGTTATGACTTAACATTCATTTAACAGATATGTTCACTGGCTGCTAAGACAGACATTTATAAGGACAAACATTCAGGAACAAGTGTCCCATGAGTTTTGATATACACTACCTAGACAAGCTAGGGACTGCCTAATTTAGTGTTAGAAGTATGAAGTACCTCCATATCTGGCCTGAGGATCCTTAATTAGGGTACTAACTAGCACAGTAACGCTTTGTTTAGGTTCACTCTTACTGCCTCCAAGTGACTTTATTTCGTTTACAAGAGATGTCATAATGGACTTAATGTTCTTTTTATCCTATCCTGTTTGAACAAGCTCTGAAGCTGAGTTCAATCATGTGGTAGCAAGAATAAAATTTTAAGTTTTCATTAATGAAAGAACTCCAGTCAAGGTAAGTCTACATCTTACAGGATATAACTTAATTCTTTTCATTCATTTACATAATTTTTATTCTTTCCATCAGACAAAAAAGCATTTAGTTTAGAACACCCAAGTTAATGAAGGCTTTAGCTAACCCTACTCCTCGTGCGAGAGAGAGAGAGAGAAAAAATCATCTGAAAGGATCTACAAAAAAGAAAAAAACAGATGACATTATCTTTTATTTCACTATGGCTTTATTGCCACATCAGAAGCCTAGAAGCCAGGGTCCAGACATGAAGGAGAAAATGGTAGGGAAAAGATGAGCCCATTCAGTCTAGTGATGTACTGTATTTATTTTTGTTATGTCAGGACAGTTTTTGCCCATTCACCTTAGCAAGGATCTTTTGTAATGAAGGAATCAATAAAGGCCATATCTCACCCCTCCAATTTTAAAAAAGTCTTTCCTAAGGTGTATAAATTGTCTAATAACAGAAAAAAAAAAAATTCATTTGATCAAATGGGTAAACAATCCTACTAAACTGGTCTGTCAATACAAATATGAGGTCACTTAAGGGCGGGTGTATTACTATATTTCTTTATTCCAAACACAATTCATACCAAATGTAACAGCTTGATCTCTAGATGGTTTCACAAAAAAAAAAAAAAAAAAAACTTATTGTAATCATTACAATGCACCATCACATATTTCTTGTAGTAATTAGATTTCCCTTGTCTTGTAATAATCAGATTCCCCTCCTAACTGCAAACATTACTGTCAGAGCGATGTACTCTTCTGTGCTTGGTCTTTTATCGTACAGACCCCTTGAATCCGAGTGACGTCCTTTGTAGCTTGCACTTACTGTTACCAAATTATTTTAATCAGCTTAGGAAAGGCCTTTCATACTGAAGAGGTTTATTTATTAAGGCTATATCTAACTCCTCCAATCTGAAAAGTATATCCTAAACTGAACAAAGTCATCAGATGCCAAAAATATAATAAAAAACAAGGCATCCCTGACCTCAGCTGGTTAACATCTACCATCTAATGATATACCAATACTATACTTTAATTTCTGCTTTATTCTTGCTAACATCACATGATTTTACCAAGCTCTGGAGGGATCTCTACTAGTGAAGACATTAATGATGGCTTTATCAAACTTCTCCATTTTGAAAAGTCTGCCGACTCAAAAAAAAAAATCATCAGAACAAAGAATAAAATATAAAAGATGACCTCAGAGTGAAGGTCTTAATCCCATTCATCCCAGGGACGTCTTTTTCACTTTCTTCTTGTTACCTCCCGATGATTACAGTCAGCCTATGATGGATTTTTTTAAACTGAAGGAGTTAGATAGCCTTAATAAATCTCTCAAAGTACAAAAGGTTCTGCCTATGATGAATAAAAATTATTTGCTAGCAGCAGGAATATTCTTCAAAGGAGATCACCAAGATACAAGGGGTTAAATGTGAATGTGTTCATAAATAAAGACTTGAAATTACTGCAATGAAAGCAACAAAAGATAGTAATTAACTCTTCTCATGATCTGGACAACTCTAGTATTCTATTCCAACTTATGCCAGAAAGCTTTATTCAGCTGACAGTACAACATATGAACCTGAGAGAATTAATACTGTCACAATTAACCCTCTCACGGACAAGACAACTAAAGTACAGCATACCATTATATTTAATGTCAGACAATTATATTCAATGAGAAATCTGGTGACTTTTTTTTTTTTCAGTTGCAAGTGAGCCACAGGAGCCTGAGTTAATCTAAAGGGTACATAATGAGCTTAGTTGCTTGATGCTATCCTTGTCATATAACTTACTGGGTAAGAATAATGCTTGCAATCATCAATAATCCTGTTGTGCAATTCTAGCCCATTCAATCTGACAACCTACTTTTCTCTCCTGCTACCACCAGAGAATTTTTATTTGCTTAGGGTTGGCTTCTTGTTGTGAGAGGGTTAATGAAGGACACATCTAAACCCTCCAGCCCAGAATATTTATCCTCAGCTCAATAAAATTATCTGGAAGTAGCAAGAAAATTAACATAAAATGTTTTCTTTGAAGTGGCTAGTAATTCTTTGGATGGCATATTATACAAAACTGAATACTAATCCCTTAAATAATATGACATATTTCATTATCTCCAGATGATTTACTCAGATTAGGACAGACTTTATGACTTAGAGGGGTTAGATATAGCTGTCATTAACCCCTTAATAACATGCAATCTCCTCTCAAGTGAAGAAATTCACCTGGAGGTACCAAGATTTTTTTTTATTACATCATCAAACTGAACAAGATAACCCCTTCACTCCAAGGACATAGATTTCATATGATTCTTACTACCACCAGACAATTCTACCCAGTTTTGGGGGAGAGGTCCTACACTGAAGGGGTTAATGAAAGCTGTTATCTAACCAGTCCAGTCCAAAACAAATCTATCCTAATATGAATAAAGTCCTCAGGATAGAAAAAATATATATATTAAAGGGGTTAGTATTTGCTGATCTATCAACCTACCTACATACTGTAAGTCTATACAATGATAATCTTGGTAGCAAAATCTTGGGTATCTAAATAACTTTTCTCTATTTACAAACTTCAAAATCTAGCTACTATAAACTGACTGCATTTCTACATTCAAAAAGTAGACCAGTGAAACCCCACTAATGTTTCATCTACAGTACAGAAAATCATCTATATATATCTACTATTTTACCTTCCTTATTGCCATTAAAGTCAACAGTAAGTATCAGAAAAATTACCTATTAAAGTTCCACTGCTACCTGTAAAGCTGATTTGCTAGTTTACTCCAATTTACAGTAAAAAACTGAGTGTCAAAACTGTGTTATTTTAGAACCAATCCCTGACTTATAACAAAGATTTCCAGGATAGCAACTCCTCATTATATGCTGCTATTGTGTTTAAAAATACCACAACTTTTTTTGTACACCTGGCACTGAAGGCCTGAGGAAACTAGGATACCAGTTTTAAAAGAAGCAGTGGATCTTTAATATGCAATGAATCTGGAATCTTCTGTAAATTTAACAGTAAGGAGGAACATAAAAAAAAAAAGTGACAGAATGAGCTTACTGAACAATATTAACTGCATTTTTACATAAAAAAAACATTAGACCAGTGAAACCCCACCAACTTTCCACTGTCAGTACAGAAAGTTTTCATTTAATTCATGGGAGAGTGAGTCATGACAGTCTGAGAGCATTAACCCTGCACCTTGGGGGATGTCCTCAAACATACTGTGAACACTTTTCCCCCCTTCCCCCCCACCTCCTTTTCTTCAACTCCACTATATGCCATAGCTTTCCTGTCATCTGTCATGCAGACTTGCTTACTGAGTAATAATAGTGGCCTGCACTGCCTCTGTTGTCTCAAGAGACCCTCTGCTCTCCAATATTGCAATTTTTTCTGGGGGTGGGGTGGGGAAGTACTCTACTTCAACTTCCTGACAGAGCAAGATGACAAAAGCAACAAAGACATTTTTCACGTCTGCACAGGGGAAAAAAGAAGTAGCTGATTAAGTTTTTAGTACTTTACAATACCCCTTCTAGAAATTAGCAAAAATCTTGACTCTGCCCAGGTTTTAAATATTAATATTGGCTACTAACCCTCCCATGATCAGGATAGCTCTTGAATGAGGTCCAACCATCATCCAACCTTACGTTGCCCCATGAGGAGTGTAGGAGCCTGGGGCTAGGCAAGCTGGTCCTGACATTTAAGATAAGAGTGAGTGATATCCAAATTTTTCTGGACTGGGATCGCGACGCCTAAACAGGTCGTAGTAGCGCAATGTGCCTCTAGGTGGCAACAATAACATGCACTGTGACTCTGTGTGCCACGTGGTGCGGAGCTAGGAGGATATGGTGAATAGTGATGTTCATTTGTTTACTGTCAAGCACATGTCGTCAGGCAATTTTCAAGACGAATATAAAGAAGGAACTGCGAATTTGCATCAAATTTTGTGTGAATTTTGAGAAAAATGTAATTGAGACACTGGCAATGACTCAACAAGTGTTTGGAGAGCAACCTCTTGGTCGTACACAAGAGTTTCAGTGGCATGCGTGGTTCAAGACCGGCTGAACATTGGCTGACAATGACAACCACACAGGAAGGCCCTTAACCAGCACAACTCCTCAAACTGTCACAAAAATTCAGCAACTTGTCCATGAGGATCGATGTCGGAGCACTCAAGATGTTTGTGAGGTGGAGGGAATTGGTTACAGGACATGTCAAAGAATTCTCACTGAAGAACTGGGTATGGTCCACATCACAGCCAAATTTATCCCCAGGCTCCTGACAGCTGACAAAAGACTGCAATGTGTCAACGTCTGCACTGAGCTTCTTGGACTCGCCTCAGAAAATGAAACCTCCGTGTGAAGGATGAAAACTGGCGATGAGAGCTGGGTTTATGGTTATGACTTTGAGACAAAGCAACAACTGTCCCAGTGGAAAAGTCCAGCCTCACCAAGACCCAGAAAGACCAGACAAGTGAAAAGCAGTGTCAAGAGCATGCTGATTGTTTTCTCTCACATCAAAGGGATTGTGCAAAGAATTCGTCCCAGCTGGTCAAACTGTCTATTACAACTTCTAAGACGATGTTTTGGGGAAACTGCATGAAGATGTGAGAAGGCGATGCCCTGACCTTTGGCGAGACAACAACTGACCGCATCAATGACAATGCCTAGTTCACAGTGTGCTCAACACCCAGCAGTTTTTGACCAAGAACAACATGGCTATTGTCCCCTACCCCCCTTACTTGCCAGATTTGGTCCCCTGTGTCTTCTTTTGTTCCCCAAAATGAAACCATGCTGAAAGGGTGTTGTTTTGATACCACTGAGGACATCCAGACGAATCGCAGGCGGTGCTCAACACTTTCATCGAAAAGGACTTCCAAGAAGCGTTCCAGCAATGGAGGATGCGCAAGGACTCACATATCAATGTGCAAGGGAACTACTTCGAGGGTGATGGCGGCCAATGGGAGCAATGGTAAGTTTTCAGTTTTATACAGCATTAGTATGGAAAATTTTGAATAGCACCTCATAATCTATATCAGATAATGCCAGACAATATTTTCTAGTTAAGAATTAGTCACTTGAGCCTTAGATTTTTATCACTATCACCATGACTCCTCTATTAGTACAGCTCATATAATTTCAGCTGATGCCAAACAGTTTCACTCAGCTGAGTGAATGCCATTGCTGCCTAAAAGCTGGCTTACCAGTTTCTCCTGGTTTATAGTACTAGCTGTAAAGAAAAAGTTGTGATATTTTGGAACACAATGAGGACTTGTCCTGGGCCTATATTCACAAACTTATGAGCAGTTCCCTCTCACTATTCAGGTGTTTATTTGCAACAAGAAGTGACATGGCATGTTTCTGCATTCTCCCTTCCTTATCTTTCCTGCAAAACGGAAAACAGCCTGTGACAATTTCCCTCTTGTCATTAATATCTGATTCTGTGAGATTCACCAATTAACATACAGTCATTTTTCCCTTGTATCTTTGATTTGCTTTTGCATGAAGGGCAAGGAATGGACAGAGCAGAGTCTTCCCATGTCTCCTGTTCCTCGTATGAAAAATGAGGCATAATTACAAGAAAATTGTTGTAGCCTTCTGCCTCTGCAGGAAGAGCACAGGAGGGTGCATAATCTTCCTGTGTCTCTAGTTCTTCCCACAAAACGTATTTATATTAAAATAAGAACTTAATCGTTCATATATCTGAGAATCCCTCCCCTGTATTAATCTTCAAAGTACTGTGTAATGCACTGATGTTTAGACTGCTATATACAAAGTTCCATTATTCAGAGTAATTACTACTTAAACACTGGCTAACTTCAATACAGTACTGTATATTCAAACAAGCTTCTGGAAGCATAACACACAAATCAGGTATGACACAATGGTGAAAATAATGTCTAATTTATATGGGTAACAACTGTAATACTCATCACTAATCAGAAGGGAAAAAAAAATGTCCAAGCTTTCATCCATTACCCTGTTGACAGTGACCAGCTTTTTGCATATGTTCTATACAATCTGACTAGAACAATGACTGGCATAACATTCAGCAAGTCCATTTCAAGAAAAAAAGGCATTCAAAACTCATATAAAACGGTCATTCAAAAAAGGAGTATTCAGATATCTTTAAAATAAAAACAAAAATGAAAACCAATATCTAGATAAGTGAATCCAAACACCATAACTAGAAAATGTGGCATTCTGGCATTCAAGGACCATATCTAGAACATGTGGCACTCAAAATATATATCGAATAACTGGTACAGTACCAGGTATCTATATTTTACATCACAACTGTTATTTAAGCTATGATACATTAAACCAAGTAACAAAATCCATCTCCTGAAGCAAACAGATTCATATTTTTCTTTTTGGCATGTAGATGTTAACCTGATATTAAAATATAAATAAATATTGTATATAAATAAATCAACCCTTGAAATAGTATTCTAATTACTACAACTTAAATAATACAATACAGCAAGTCCTTGACATATGCTGGATATGTTCCCAAATATCATACAATTGACGCTGTAAATGGGGGGAAACGGCAAATTAGCTTTATGGGTAGTAATGTAACTAATGACCTTCTCATGGTCAGGAAAACTAGTCTTCCATTCCGGGTACCATCAAATAATTAAAAAACTCTGGTGTTCTATTCCACCTAGGTCTGATGCCAAACAATTTTATTCAGCAGGGAGTGAGTTCTAAGACCTTGGGTGTTGACAGGTAACTTTTCTGTAAATTAAAACAGCACAAACAACATCATAAAGACAACATATAACAAGGACTATCTGTACTGCATTAAATCTGAGCACTTTCCATTGCATATATCAATAGTTAACCCTTTGAATCTAGCAAACTTCTTCTAACTCAGTCTTGTTACCTTCAGACAGTTTTCTTCAGCATATTAAGAGACCTTTTCAAACAATAAGGGTGAAATAAAATACAGCTTTCCTTAATTCCTTCACTACAAAAAGACTCGATAAACTCATCTGGAGGTAGCAAGAACAAAATTTTAAAATACGGCATAGGATCAAAGGGGTTACTACAACTCTCCTTTCAGCACAACATAAGCAGTTAGTGAGGTTTGACTGGGCTACTGACAACTGCAAAAAAAGATAACATATAAATATGATCCATATTCTAGACAGCAGAGAAGGCTTTCTAGTACCTCTTCCTTAGTAATTTATTTCTGCCAGCTTTACCTAAATTTTCTCTAGCATGTTATTCATATCTTTTCAATATTTTGCATCAGTAACATATATGTGGATATTGAGGTGCAATGTGCAGAATAAACTGATAAGGAAGAGGTATTACAAAAACTTTAAAGCTGTTCAGAATACGACACTATGACACATTTGTGTTTATGGTAATTCATAACAACACCGGTTCCATTCCTCCAAATAAACATTAACTATTAGAGTGGGAAAACAAGTACAGTCCTTTAACCCCTCTGAACAGATGACATAATCTGTATCTAAGTCTTGCCAGATCCAGACAACTTATTCCTCTTTGGAGAGAAAGTGCACACTAGATGGGTAAGACATATCCTTCATAAACCCCTTTTTGGTAATAATCTTCAGTGATGTGAAGCAGCAAGAATAAAACAAATGAGTGTCTCAACAGACTGAAGTAGTTAAGACCTTGAATCCAAGAGACATTCTATTCTTGCTACTTTCAGGCAATTTGCAAAACCATTTCACATCAAAGGGGCTGATGAAGGCTATATTCACCCCTTCCAGTTAACAAATTTCCACATGAGCTGAATAAAATTGTCTGAAAATTACAAGGATAAACTTATATAAATGTCATCATATCCAGGGTTAACCATTTTCCATTACAAGTAAGTCTCAAAATCACTCCATTATTAACCCTTTGAATCTGGGTACCATCTCTTTAGTTTATTCTTGCTCCTAACAGATGATTTTATTCAACTTGGGAAAGGCCTCTTGCAATGAAGAAGCTTATTAAAACTACTGGTATATCTAACCCCTCCAGTTCAAAAAATTTCTCCCAAGCAGAAAAAATTGTCTGATGTCAAGAATAAAGTGAAAAAGATGTCCCTGAACTCAATGGGATAAGAGTTACAACAGCTACAAAATTAAAATGAAAGAATTATATACAAAAGGTGTGGATACAAGATTACCAATAGAAACAAGCCATTATCCTCCAAATTATGTTTGTCATTATATTTTCACTACTGCTAGATGATTTTATTCAGCTGCAAAGAGCACTCTACAAGTGAAGGGGTTGGTGAAGGCTGTATATACTGTAACTACCCCATTTGAAAAGTGTTCCTTAAGCTGAATAAAATCCTGCAATGGTAAAAGTAATAGCAAGAAATTACTTCCGCCGGTTAAATCCCGTATATCATTTGACGTATTTTATTCTTCCTACCACTGTATGATTTGCCTATGTTCAAGATAGGCTTTTCAAACTGGAGGGGTTACACATTGCCTTCAGCAACACTTTCACGATAAGGAATGTTTCCTAGGCTGAACTGAATCACCTGGAGGTACTGAGAATAAACCATGCTAATAATGATGTAGGGAATTAGGGTAGGGCCTAACAGGTCAATTTACAAGTTAGGTACTGAGAGTATGCTAAGTTAACTCCTCACATCATATGACATACTTAACTGGTTTATTCTTGCTACTTCCAGATTACTTTATTCAGATCAGGATAAACTGAACTGACAGAGACAGGGTTATATATAGTCTTCATTATCCCATTCAACATGAGGCATTTCCTAAGCTGAATTAAGTCATCTGTAGATGGTATGATTACATTGAAAATACAGTAAAACCTCGATATAATGGACTTCAATAGACTGGAATTCACTTTTATCGGACTCGAGGAGCTACCGGACTAAACTCCTATATATCGGAAAAAGTCTGATAAAGCCAGAGGCAGTCCGGACTGCCTGACCACTTCAGCTATGTTTACCACAATAAGACAAGTAAAAGACCTGTTTATCAGTGTACAGTACAGTATTATTATACAATTTGATTAATGTAGTGAAGGTATAACATAGTACAGTATTGCACTGGTGGTGAAAACAGTTTAAAAACCATTAGTGCAATCCGGACTAATATCTGATATATCGGAAAAAGTCTGGATTAGCAGGGGAAAGTCCAAGTGTCGCTTTTATCGGCATTTCGCATTTTTCGGAATGGCTTGGGTCCCAATTAGTCCGTTATAGTGAGGTCTTACTGTACTGTATATCATTATAGGTATCTGATTAAGAGAGGATTCCATGCCAGCATAAGAGTCTAAGATCATGTCAAGGCAAATACAAAAAAGAAGGAACACACAGTAACCCAAGGGAAGTAATTTTGTTCTTGCTATTTCCTGAAAATTTTGTTCACCTGACGATGGACTGTTCGAACGGGAGGAGAGAGAGAGAGAGAGAGAGAGAGAGAGAGAGAGAGAGAGAGAGAGAGAGAGAGAGAGAGAGAGAGAGAGAGAGAGAGAGAGAGAGAGAGAGAGAGAGAGAGAGAGAGAGAGAGAGAGAGCCCTCATAAACTGAGAAGGAGCTCTCCAAAACTGAATAAAACTGTTGGGAGATGGCAAGAAAAATACTGTACATAAATTACCTTACTGGAGTCACATGGAGAGAGAGACTAACAAATGAGGAAGTGAAGGAGTGGTGTGGTGCGGATGTGGATGTGATAGGAAGCGTTAAGAGAAACACATTAAGGTGGTTTGACCATGTGGAGAGGATGGAGAGTGAGAGATTGATGAGGAGAGTGTATGTGAGTGAGGTGGAAGGGGAGAGAGGGAAGGGGAGGCCAAGGATGAGACTGAGGGACGGAGTGTAGAGATATATGAGAGAGGGGGGTGTGAGCTCGGAGCTGGGCAATGAAATGGCGGGGGACAGGGCGACATGGAGGTGATTTGTTTGTGGCCATCCCTTATGGGATTAAGGCATCTGGCAATAGATAGATAGATAGATTAAAGGGGTTAATCCTCTCCTCAACAATGAACATACAGTACTTATGACTTCATTCAAGCCACTGACAGATGATCTTATTCAGCAGAGGTCAATCCATGGTAAAGCAAAGGTCACTCCATGGCAGGAAAAAAAAAAAAAAAAATGTCTCTACTACTTTAATCCCCTTTGCTTCTAGCCTTTTACTCTAGCATCAGCAAACAAAATCACCAAACTGGGCCCATAAGAGAGAAAGAGTTAAGAACTAGGTGATACATAATCGTGAAAAAAAAAGGAAATAAAGATATCTACATCCAACACTGAAAGAGCTGAAGGCTGCATCCAGATGAAGAAAAAGGTTTTCATATTAATAAACAAACAAATTATAACTATGAAAAGAAGAATAAATGTATATACAGTTCACACTAACAACAGGGTGATGCTGAATTAGTGTAAGGTGGGGAAGGAGAGAGTTCAATCTGCAACTGTTTTGTGAAAGACTTCTGTTAAGCCCTTCATTTGGATGACATCACTTTTTAATTAATTTTTACTGAGTGTGCACTGCAGTGATCTGATCTAAGTTGCATTCTATTTATCTAGATGCTTAAGGTACTATCATAGAATTTCAAGTCTGGGTTACCATGGGGCTTTAAAAGCTGAAAATACAATATTAATTGTTGATTGTAAGTAGGAAGACATGGAAACATTTAGGAAGTGGAGGGAGGGTATGCAATCTAAGGATGTGGATTAGAATGTTGAGAAGGAAAAGGCTATGGTTAGTGAGGTGGACACAGGTTCAATGGTGGAGAGCAGACAGCAGTGGTTCACCATGGGAAGGAAAGGGGCAGGCAGTAACTTCATTTTCTGTGGCTTATGGAGGGTACTTACATAGATGTGGTTGTGTGAAAGGTAGATAGCCTGGTATTAAGTCATTATTAGTGTGTCACATCCAAGGAAGATTGTGCGGTCATGCCATGGCTGCTGGATACATGATGGGGATGTTGCTTTAAGTTAGCTACTGATGAGTTTTGCTACTGGGAAGTACTGTATTAATAGTGGGCAGGGGGGTGCACAAGCTAGCTCAACTGCATGAGTCAGAGGTGGATGGAAAAAAATTTAGAAAGCTGCTGACTTTCAGAGACAATGAAGGGGCTCTCTCTGCATATTAAAGGAACACTATATGTTCGATGTGTGCACAGAGTAATGAGGTCAGTAAAGGTGGAACAGATTTTCAGAACTCAGCATAATGAACAAACAATGGGGAGGTGGATGTACAGCGTCATAATGAAGGATGGAGCAACAAGTACCGAATTAAGATGATGCCTGGGCACTGAGAGTATTGGGGAGGTGATGGGCTTAAGTAGAATGAGGTTGTTTAAATGTAAGAGTGAGGCAGTGTAAAGACTTACAGCCACTACTGTAAAACCAAGGAAAATAGGATGAGGTCCTGAGAAGGAACCTCAGGGTTTGGGGACTTGACTGGAATAATGCAAGAGACCATGCAGCATGAAAAGCAGCTATAAAGTGTGTGTGTGTGGGGGGGGGGGGAGCTAACCCATACAAGCATGAGATGGTGTAACACCAGACAATTTCATTCAGTTTTGATGTGATATTAAAATATTGAAGGGTTTCACACACACAAAAGCAATCTCTGAGCTGAATTAAATCATCTGACAGTAGTAAGAAAAAAATAAGGAGACATCATCACATAGAAGGGATTAAGAGCCAGTAAACAAAATATCCACACTTACTAAGGGGATGAGGGCAGGCTAGGGTAGGACAACATTAGTCAAGTTCTTCTGCAGCAAGGGGCGGACGGCTAGATGTCGAGCTTCCACCCATGGTAACTTCATCTTCGGAATCATCATCCCCAAGACCTCCACCAAGCAACCCCTGAATTAAATTTCCTGAGGGAAAATATATATACATATACATATACATACATACATACATATAT
>JAGKTI010018526.1:0-12333 GCA_018397915.1 Birgus latro | reverse complement strand
AGTATATATATATATAAACACATACAGTCCTTGACTTATGACAAGGTTATGTTCCACTGGCTCAGTCTTAAGTTTAAAATACATACTATACAAATAAAGTACTGTCAAAAGTCAGATATATGAGTGCAGTACATATTACCAAGCCATACATATGTCCAAACACTTTTAAAGTTAATAATATGCATAAATACTGCAACCAACTGTTACTTAAAATATAAAACAGTATTTGAATAACCAAAGAACAGCAGCAATAACAAACAAATGAAAAAATACCTCCATGAACACCTCAGCTGCCTTCACAGCACTAGCAGCCTCACCATTCAACTTAAAATGGAAGGAAAAATGTTTTTTAAAGCACATAAACTGGCTGTGATTAGCATTAAACTGCACATCACAATCTGGGCCCACACATTCCTTTACCATGACAAAAAGAAAACATGCTGTAGGCTCATGTTCAAGATGAAACCAGTGCACCCTTCGTAGCAAACGATCATTTATATGTGTTTTAGAAAAAAGAAACTGTAAACAATAACATATAACAATAAACAGTACATTCATATTTTGATAACTATATCCTTTCCTCACCCTGCCCTAGGGTGAGAAAGGAGGTCTGAATGATGATAATGTCAAGTATTATAAACCTGATATTCAATACCATTATTCATATCGCTGGCAGCACAATCACTTGTAAAGGTTATATTGGTCCTTCGTTCTAAGTGCAAACTGATTGTGAGTCAAGGACAGTCTGTATATATGTATGTTTATACTGTATAATATATATATATATAAAAGCAGATCACTAACCCTCAAGTACCCCACTTCATCATTTTCACAACACTGAGAGGACAAATGGGTTTGACTGTTTATATGGTTACTAACCAGCAAAGTAAGTGTTTTCAGCATTTGCTGGAAATAACCTGGCTTGTCACTAGGTTTTGTCACTTAAGAATGAGATCAAGTATATAATCACCACCTCCCCTCTAACAATGCTTGTTTGGATACTTCCCAAGATAATGTTTATCCTAATAACATAGCGTACTTCCAGCGCTTCCCTGCAAACACTACAGTCACAAACCTGGGAGACAGGAGGTAACCAACTTGTGAGAAGCAACAAGAGCATTCAGGATGGGTGGGAAAGTTAAACCCTCCTGGAGCAGCACACCAAGCATGTCACGGGGACTCCTCCACGACCCCATCATGCACACTTCGATGCCTCGGTTCCTCATTGCCCTGAACACAACATACAGTACAGTGAGTCGATGGCATGTATTCTCATAGGCTTAAACTGGTTCAACAGTACCTCTATCTAAGCAATTTATTTAACGTATTATGCCTTAATTTATTTTGACTCTTTTTCACTCTTCATCTACAGCAGTAACATACAAGAGAATACCAATGAGTCATTTTCAAAAATAAATAAGTAAGCAAGGGGTAGTAGGAAGCCTCTTCAACCAATGAGACTATGAGTCCTAAATGACTGTATACAATATTCGTCTATATCTTCATACTTTTACTCTAATGAAGCATTCTGTATTTCATTTAGCTAAAACCTGATAATTCTATTTAGCTTAAGGGTGACTTTTGAACTGGAAGGATTAAATATAATCTTCATTAACCCTTTCAATGATAATAAAATCATCTAATAATACCCAGAATAAAACATAAAATACAGATGGCTGGAGAAGAATGTCACAGAAGGCTAATTATCGTTCAATCAAGATTTCCTTAAGTTCACAAGAGGTAAGATTCAGATTAAGATTATTTATTATATCTGCAGACATGAGTCAGAGCGAAAAAAGTACACCATATACAATCTCACTTCCTCCTGTAGCTAAGCAGTTATTCTCATTATCAAAAAATTGCCAACACTTCCCTATCAGCAGTGGCAATGGAATGTGTTGTATGAAATACTTATACGTGAGAAATATGTGCCACACAACAAATGAACATGAAACCAAAGGATACTCTCTGGCATTCAGGAAAGAATGAAAAATATGGAGGCCAAGAATACAATGCTGGCAGGAAAACCAACAAACTTTTGCTTGTGATAGCAGTACGGAGCTACTTGCAATAACAATGTAGGGCGGTACAAGGATAGTGCTGAATTTAAAAAGTACAGTAAAACCTCGATATAACGGACTTCAATAGACCAGAATTCGCTTTTATTGGACTTGAGGAGCTACTGGACTAATTTCCTATATATCAGAAAAAGTCCAATAAAACCAGAAGCAGTCTGAACTGCCTGACCACTTCAGCTATGTTCATCACAATAAAAGAATGTTTATCAGTGTACAGTACAGTATTATTAAAAACCGTTCATATGGTCCAGACTAATGTCTGATATATCGGAAAAAGTTCGGTTTAGCAGGGGGAAGTCCAAATGTCACTTTTATCGGAATTTCACATTTTTCGGAATAGCATGGGCCCCAATTAGTCCGTTATAGTGAGGTCTTACCGTAAATACTCATTAAACATATCGCCCTTCTTGATACGCTTTTGGTAGGATCCACAGTGGAGTGATGGTACCATATTCAGTTTGGGATTTAAGTGTGCCCCATATCCAAGGTTCAAAACCCAAGCTGTGGAGGACACATAGCGCAAATGCTGGTAGTATGCTCCTTTATACTGTTATATCCATGTGACAAAGAAGTTAGTCAGGGAGTGGAGGATAAAAATGGTAGATTGATAGTGGAGAAGGGAGAAAAAGTGAGCAGAATGAGAGAACACTTTCAGGAACTGCTGAACATACTGTACAAAGTGAAAGTAACGCAAGTATAAGTGCTGGGGAATGGGTGGGAGAAGTGGGGATGTAAGAAGAGAAGAAGAAATCAGTTGGACGTAAGTTGTGGAGGCAATGAAGAAAGTTAAAATGGGGAAAGCCCTAGGAACTGATGAAGTGTGTGGTGAAATGCTGAAGCATGGGGGAGAGATAGTAGCAGAATGGATGTGGAAGATGTGCAGATTGGCCTGGGAGGAAGGCAGCCTAGCGGAGGACTGGAAATCAGGTATAATTATTCCCCTGTACAAAGGAGAAGGGGAAAAAGACATGTGTAGTAATCATATGGGAATTTGTCTTTTTAGTGTAATAAGAAAAGTATATGGTAGGAGACTTACTGACTGAGTTAGGGAAATAACAGAGGAATTAGTTGGAGAAGAACAGGGAGGTTTGAGGAAGGGAAGAGGCTGTGTAGATGAGATATTCATTCTCAGGTCTTTAGTGGAAAAGTTTCTAGAGCAAGGAAAGGCTTTCATGGATCTGGAGAAAGTACATGACAGGGTGGAAAGACAAGGAATGTGAAAAGTACTAAGAATACATAGGATAAATGAGAAGTTGTTGAATGCCGTGAAGACTATGTATGAAAGTGCTAAGCTTGCAGTGTGTGTGGATAGTGAACTCAGAGAATTTTTCTATTTGAAGGTTGGATTCAAACAGGGATGTTTTTTGTCTCCATGGCTGTTCAATCTGTATATGGATGGGGTTATAAAAGGGATACAAAATACAGCAGTGGATGCTGGAGCAGCTCGAATGGAAGAGGGCAGTGTTTGGAAACTCCCTGTATTCTTGTTTGCTGATGATATTATGTTGTTAAGTGCAGACGAAGCGGAGCTGCAAGGCTTGGTGAACGAGTTTGGGAGAGTGTGTAAGAAATGGAATCTAAAGGTGCAGGAAACAGTAAAGTTATGGTCCCTGAGAAAACTGAAGTCACTGAATGTACAGTGAGGTTGGATGATGAGGAAATGGAAAATGTGAGTGCACTTATGTACACGGGTAGCGTGATGGGTAAGGACGGAAGTTTAGAGGTTGAAAAGCTTGAAAGGGTACAAGGAAAAAAGGCTGCTGGTTCTTTGAAAGCCATGATAAAAAACAGGGAAGTGAGCACAGAAATTAAAAAAGTCGCTGCATGACAGCACTGTGGTATCACCATATGGAAGTGAAGCTTGGACCTTGGTGGAAGGACCCAAGTCAAGAGTGAGACCAGTGGCAATGATTTATTTGAGAGAAGCATGTGGAGTCACATGAAGAGCAGACTGACAAATAAGGACATGAAGGAGTGTTGTGGTGTGGATGAGGATGTGACAGAAAGTGTTAGGAGAAATACACTGAGGTGGTTTGGTCATGTGGAGAGGATGGAGAGTGAGAGACTGACGAGGAGAATGTATGTGAGTGAGGTGGAGGGGGGGGGCCATGGATGAGATGGAGCAATGTAGTAAAGAGGTATATGAGAGATGGGTGTGTAAGCTGGGAACAGGACAGTGAAATGGCAGGGGACAGGGTGAGATGGGGGCAATTTGTTTGTTGCCACCCCTTTCAGGATTTAGGTGTCTGGCAACAGATGGATGGATAGATCCACGTTCCACACTGCCACAGGCTCCAATAGCAGTAGTTCAGTATAGGAAGGACGTCGCCCAGTGAATCGTTCTTCACATGGTCAGCCTTTCAATGTACACACAAGATCAACTTAAGCGTCGTAATAACACAGGCTTCTCACATTCATTGTCTTTATTTGCCAATTAAACACTGTATGCTTGCCACTACACTTCATTGGTTGCACAAGTAGCAGAGGCACACTAACTTCACAAGGCCACAAGTAAAAGCAAAATGAAACTCCTCTATTCTGTCACCCATCCATTTTTAACCTTGCTTGATACTCTCCATTGTTCTAGTACACACTCCTAGCAACAACAGTTTTCTATGTCGGAGAAATCCAATATATTCTAGAGCTTTCTTACACTACATAGCACTCTAAATGCTTTATCATACAAACTGAAATAAAATTACATAATTTAGCAATCTCCTAAATAAAACATTACAGAAAAAGAGAATAAAAATTAATGCATAACTTAAAAAAATACCTCTGCTCACAACAGTAGGGTATCTGGTAACTCTGACTAGTAAATGAGAAGGTGCAAACCACTGGGAATTTTCCACTGGCATTCCTGTTTCTCAACAATATGTTTGCATGTTTGCAAACTGTTGGTTCTACCAATGGCACATTCAGGTTCTGTCACAAACACAGCCACTTACAATACACTGATTGTCACATGCATCACTTTCCCAACAGACACCAAATCCCAATTTATACTTCACCAACATGGAAATATATTAATTCTGATTATTACTCTCCCTCTGAGAAGTCCAGTCCTTCAAGAGACCACACAATACAGACTGTTACCAACTACAGTGTTTGCTAAGTTTACATTAAATTATGGTGCAGAAGAGCGATGCCTTCGCATGGTGGCACCAATATGACCACATGGTGTACATACCTGGATATATAAATGCCCCTTAATTCCCTCCCTATCCTCTGAAAGGATGAGGGACTGTGGCAGAAAGGCAACTTCAGCCTGCAGTCCACTGGGTGTTCACATTCACATGAGCCTGGCATTGTAACAACAACAACTACTACTATGACTACAGTACTACTACTACTACTACAATAGAGTCTTCATACAACACGACACAGGTTATGCAGAACCTCATGCAAAATCAAATTCGCGCTAAAATGTGACATGTATTTACATGTAAAATAGGGGGTTAGGTTCTAAGAGCTTCATATTTTTCTTTACAAACATACAGTATTTAAAAATAGATTATTACAAATACATCTGCCTTAAGACACTGAAGACAATGTGTTTACATACGACCTCACTGACTGGACACAGCAGTGCACAGCTACTGCATTCTAACCTAACCTAATCGATTAGTTTTGCCCCCTAATACTCCCCATAAAAATTTCAGTTGCCAAGGATTGCCTCTAAGCCTCTTGGAAGGCCTCATTACAAATCAAGCATGAATGTGACCTAAACAACACGTGAATAATGGCCATCCAGCATCACGCATATTTCGTCACAAGTCACTTTCGGCGCTCATTAAAAAAAAAAATGCACTGTGAAAGTTTCTGAAAGCCATTAGTCATCAACAATAAAGGAAAAAAAAAGCTATAAAGAAGATGACAGCATGGAGGGATTACGTATCTCACTTCTCAGATACGCAAAAGTGCAGTAATTGTGAAAAATAAACAAGTCAGCCAAGCAGTTGTGGAGCCCCTCAGATAGTGTTTTTTTAATTAGCGAATCCATGGATAGTGACAGGAATGAAACTATCTCATAGCGATTAATGCTGCACGGTTAGCGTAAATCCGCTAGGCATTTAACACGTAGCGAGCAGGTGGGCAGAGTAGACAAGGTCGGACCCTGGTAGCTCTGATAGTGAGTGCGAGTCTATTGTCATTCAGTTCACTGACTCATGTGGAGTGAAAGTACGTATCTTAAGCTTTTCTTAAAACTAATCTCCAACTATCTCTCTCCTACCAAATTTTACAAACTACAGTGAACCCATCATAAGCTGAACTATATGGGGCTCTACCCTGGTTCGAATTACCGAATTTTCCATCTTACTGAATTTTCACCACAAAAAATTGCTAAATTACCAAATTTTCACCCCCCAAATTGCTAAGACAATACCTATTACTTGTCCTTTCAACACTAAATTAAAAAAGCATATATAAATAAAAAGTTATGACAAAAAACAATTTAGTGCATTTAATATACCTTTAACCTCTTCAGTGCTGGGTGTATTTTCATTTTGTTCTTGCTGCCACCAGACAATTTTAGTCAGTGTAGGTTGGACCTGTGGAAATGCACGAGGTTGGTACAGCCTTCGTTAGCCCCTTCAGTATGTGAATCCAGTCCTGAGTGCCATAAAATCAGCTGGAGGAAGCGTAAATAAAGTAGAAATAGACGCCACAGTACTGAAGTGGTTAACTGGTAGATAATCATTCACAGAGGCAGTACAGACCATCAGCAGTGTGTGTTGGAGATGGATTTTCACCCAAAAAAATTGCAAAAACAATACTTATTACTTGTCTTCTTAACACTAAAGTAAAGGAGCATATACAGTGTATAAATTAATAAAGAAGGACAAAAAAGAAAGAATTCAGTGCACATAATTTGCCTTTCGTTAAAGGCAGTAGATTCGTCGCCAGTTTGTTTTGTTTTGGAGACGGAGGTGGTGGAGGTGGTTGAGTTCACACTTTAACGTAAATTCTAAACAGTACCCAGTATTTATTTCACTCTATATTAAGAACTAAACTTAAATGTAATCACTGTAATAGACTGCAGTGTAACAGGATAGACTGTAGCACCAGTCGAGCAGGGCAGTACTCCCAAGGTGGATGGAAGGCTGATGACAGGGAGAGCTGGAGCTCCCGTTTCATCAGCCTTCAGGACTTGTTCCTGACCATCCCCCTTTGCTGAACTTTTTCAGTGCCTCAGTAACACAGAGAGTAGACCAGGCATGCTCTCCAATACAAGTTTCTTTAACTGTCAATATCAAACTACATGCACACTACACACTCCACCCCTTTTTCAAAATTGTAAAAATGAAAATGGCGACTGTAAATCATGCCTCGGAGTCCCCAGGGGGGGGACCATAAATGCCCTCTCCATCCGCCCCTCTCCCGATGATGACTCACTGAGCTGCCTGGAACCACTGTCTGACTCACTCCTTCTTCATTTCTGTAACATTCGCGGCCTTTCCTGTAACTTTCGCTCCATCGAACTCCACCTCTTCTTCTCTAAACCTCACCTTCTCTTTCTCTCCGAGACTCAGCTGTCTGAGGCAACTGACAGCAAACCCTTTTCTGTATCCTCCTACTTTCTCTATTCTCATTTCAAAGCCAAAGGTGGCTGTTGTGTATATGTACGCAACGATCTATCTTGCTCTCGTGTTCCTGAACTTGATTCTTCTGAATTCTCTACTCTCTGGCTTCGGCTTTCCTGTCATTCTCTGACTAAATATATCTGCACTGTTTACTTATCTCCTAATTCTACTGACTATCCAAAATTCTTTGACTATCTTACTTCTACGATGGAACACATTCTAGCCATTTCTCCTTTCTCTGAAATCTCCATTCTTGGAGATTTCAATGTTCACCACCACCTTTGGCTCTCCTCTCCTTTCACTGATCCACCTGGTGAACAAGCCTACATCTTTTCTATCCTTAATGACCTAGAGCAGCTTGTACAGCACCCTACTCGTATCCCTGACCGCCTTGGAGAGAGTTCCAACATACTTGACCTTTTCCTAACAACTAATCCTTCTGCTTACACTGTTAATCTTTTCTCTCCGTTGGGCTCCTCCGATCATAACCTTATTACCTTAACCTGTCCTATCGCTCCGGTACGGCCTGTGGACCCTCCAAAGAAATGCCGCCTGTGGCACTTTGGACCTACAGATTGGGAGGCCCTCAGGCAGTACTTCTTTGATTTTCCTTGGAATGATTATTGCTTCCATGGCCGGGAGCCATATGAGTGTGCCTTGCGCATTACGGAGGTTATTCTCTCGGGCATGGAAGCATACATTCCTTTCTCATATCCTCTGACTAATGTAAGAAAGCCTTGGTTTAATCACGCTTGTTCTAATGCTGTCCGCAACAAGGAGAGGGCCTATAAGAGGTACCAGAGCCAACCCACCCCTGAATCACATCTTTTATATACAGTAATCTCCTTATTATTCGGATGCCCAATACTCGGACTCCCCCTCTACTTGGATTTCGTGGGCTGCCCACCCTCCAAAATGCCCAAAAATTTAAAAAAATTGGGGAAAAAATTAGATTTTTTTGGACCGCGTCAGGTTGAATTTCCCGCGCGCGCCGATCAGCTGTGTTTACGCGCATGGCGCCTGTCTGTTGGTCCCATTTCCGCTCAGTTGCTGCCTCGTGAACAGCTCCGACAATGGCGGCCGAAGTGATTGCTTTTGTGGTGATACCCTACCTCCTGCAGGGCTTGATGCTGCTCTTCACCTTCTTCATCATGTGTGTGATGATGGCCCCGCCACCTGAGAAGAGGAAGAAAGTGGTTCTGACTCTGGAGAAGAAGAGGGAGGGGTATTGGAAAAGATGGACGCCGGGTGTCCGACATCACGCATTTGTTGTGAATTCAATCTCCCTCACTTCACCTTGTTTGATATCAAGAAGTCCCGAGACAAACTACAGCAGTACATGGCTGATTTCGCTTCGAAGACCAAATGAAACGTGGAGAGGAAGGTGATGTGTAGTCCTAAGTATGCAGACATCGACCGATCCACGCTGATTTGGTATTGACAACGTGCTCCTGGTGTGTTGGTACGTGGATCGGAGCTAAAAGCTGCTGCTTAGTTCGCAAGGCTCCAGGACTCGTCACTAGACCACACGGGAATTTACTATGTACAGTGCAGTGAAGTGATGTGATCCCAGTTATGGAAAAAAAACCTTGTGGAAAGTGTTGGTGAGAAGTGCTGGTGTTTGTCAATTGCGAAGGTGTGTGTGGTGCAATTTCTTTGTGTCAAAGTCTGAGATGATAGAGCGAGTTATACATCAGGACGGCGGCTTCTTTTTCGTAAGTACCCTAACTTCATCAAAATTCCTTGTTTTGTTCTTTCCATATCATTAACCTCATGCATAAACTGTGTGCAAGATGATTTCCATATTGATTTTCATGTCTAACCTGTTTTCAGGATGCTGTAAATGTGTTAAAAAATTTCCCTAAATGTTAATCATAATTTCCTGCCTTCAATTTAATTTTTTCATGCATGGTTTTTAAGTGCACCAGTTATGAAAATGGTGAAAGGCAGTGAATTTCATGTCCGGTCCTAACCTAACCTATCCTAACCTAACCTATGATTACCATAAAGATTTTCATGTCTAACCTGTTTTCATCATGCTGTAAATGTGTTAAAAAATTATCCTAAATGTTAATCATAATTTCCTGCTTGCAATTTAATTTTTTCATGCATGGTTTTTAAGTGCACCAGCTATGAAAATGGTGAAAGGCAGTGAATTTCATGTCCGGTCCTAACCTAACCTAACCTAACCTAACCATTTTTCTGGTAGCAATTTACATCATTTACTGTATTTGATTTGTATCCAATAATTTAGTGCATAAAATGTGAGAAAAGATGATTTCCATGTCAGATACTTACTTATACTATGCTGGCAAGTTCTGACCACCTATACCTCACTCACCTCTAAATCATCATTTTTTAAAATTCAATTAATTCATGCTTTGTGTGCATTATTTATGTGAAAAGGGGACCTAAATAAGTGCTATACATGTCCAGTAGGGAGGTAGGAAGGTAGTTTTCTGATTTAGGTTAGGTTAGGTTAGGTTAGGGTCATGAATGACCAGTGCTGGAGCTTCAGGGCCCAATATTCGGACAAGACCAATATTCGAACATGCCTTTGGCTCTATTGTGTCGAATAATGGAGGGAATACTGCATTTCTGCCCGGAATCGTGCTAAGTCTGTTCTTCGCTCTACTAAAAATAATTTCATCCATGCTAAATGTTCTCAACTCTCCAACTCAAATTCTTCTCGCTCCTTCTGGCACCTTGCCAAAAACCTTTCTAACAACTTTATCTCATCATCCTTCCCTCCTCTTTTCTACTCTGATGGCTCTGTAGCTATTTCTTCTACTGATAAAGCAGATCTCTTCGCTCAGACTTTCTCCTCCAATTCCACCTTAGACGATTCCAGTGCTATTCCTCCATCACTTCCCCCCTCTGACTTCCTCTTGACTGACATTAAAATTTCTTCAGCTGATGTATTTTCTGCCATCACTGGCCTCAGTTCTAACAAGGCATATGGGCCTGATGGAGTCCCTCCTGTTGTCCTCATTAACTGTGTTTCTGTGCTTACACCCTGCCTAGGTAAACTCTTTCGTCTTTGTCTCTCAACTTGTACCTTTCCTTCTTGCTGGAAGTTTGCTCTCATTCAGCCAGTCCCAAAGAAGGGTGACCATTCCCAACCCTCTAACTATCGTCCAATTGCTTTAACATCCTGTGTCTCAAAAGTTTTCGAGTCAATCCTTAACAGAAAAATTTTAAAGCATCTTTCCTGTCACAACCTTCTTTCTGATCGTCAGTATGGGTTCCGTCAGGGACGCTCCACTGGCGATCTTCTCACCTACCTTTCAGAATCCTGGTCATCCTCCTTTCGGGACTTTGGCGAAAGCTTTGCCATTGTACTTGGCATCTCAAAGGCTTTCGATCGAGTCTGGCATAAATCTTTAATTTCCAAACTGCCCTCCTACGGTTTCTATCCTTCTATCTGTGCCTTCATCTCTAGCTTCCTTTCTGGTCGTTCTATAGCCGCTGTTGTAGACGGCCATCGTTCTTCTCCTAGACCTATCAACAGTGGTGCTAGTCAGGGCTCTGTCCTATCACCAACTCTCTTCCTTTTATTCATCAATGACCTTCTAAGCTGTACATCTAACCCTATCCACTCATATGCTGATGATTCCACCCTTCACCTTTCCATTCGGTTTCCGCAACGTCCATCTCAATAGTTACTTCAACAAAAAAGGGATGAGGCTATGGCACACCTAATGTCTGACTTGGCTCGTATCTCTGATTGGGGTAAAAATAATCTTGTTATTTTTAATGCATCAAAAACTCAGTTCTTACACTTATCAACCCGACAAAATCTTCCTCAGGATTACCCACTAATGTTTAATAATGAACAGTTATGTCCTGCATCATCCTTGAACATGCTTGGGGTTTCATTCTCTCGGGATTTGTCTTGGAAAGAACATATTACATCTCTTGTGAAATCTGCTTCCAAGAGATTAGGTGTGCTAAGCCGATTCCGAACTTTCTTTACCCCTGCACAGTTGTTGACCTTGTNGTTGGGGACGTGATAGGAAGCGTTAGGAGAAACATGTTAAGGTGGTTTGGGCATGTGGAGAGGATGGAGAGTGAAAGACTGATGAGGAGAGTGTATGTGAGTGAGGTGGAGGGGGTGAGAGGGAGGGGGATGCCAAGGATGAGATGGAGGGATGGAGTGGAGAGGTACAGTATATGAGAGAGGGGGATGTGAGTTGGGAGCGGGGGAGTGAAATAGCAGGGGACAGAGCGACATGGAGGTGATTTGTTTGTGGCCACCCCATGCAGGATTGAGGTGTCTGGCAATAGATAGATAGATATAAAAACATTATTGGTGCCAGTACTGACCTGATAAATATGATTATATATGAGTGTGTTGTCCCAGATGATTGGCTGAAGAGTGTAATTGTAAATGTGTACAAAGGGAAGGGTGATGCCCTGGAAAGGGGAAATTACAGAGGTATAAAGCTCTTAGATCAGATAATGAAAGTAATGGAGAGAGTTCTAGAAGCTATGATTAGAGAAAGAGTGAATATCAGTGAGATGCAGTTTGGGTTTATGCCAGGCAGGGGGACCACTGATGCCATATTCATTGTTCGACAGCTTCAGGAAAAATATATTGGCAAGAAAAGGGAATTGTATTTTGTTTTTGTTGATTTGGAAAAGGCCTTTGACAGAGTCCCTAGAGAGGT
>JAGKTI010018525.1:0-13617 GCA_018397915.1 Birgus latro | reverse complement strand
ATGCAACAAGGGCTGGGAGGCAGAATGAGATGAAAAGAAAAACGTGAAAAAGGAAACGGAAAGAGAGAGAGAGAGAGAGAGAGAGAGAGAGAGAGAGAATGTATGCAAGGAGTTCAACAGTTCAATATGATGAATAATTTCCAGGTTGTGTGACTAACTCTATTTGTGACATCGTTATGTGAAACCAACTTATACTTTCTCTCTCTCTTTGCTATTGTTCATCTCGTTGGAAAAAAACATCTTGATTTAAACTTTCACCTAGCCACTACCACCAAACACACAATGCTAAGTTCACAGGGTATACTCTAAGAACCCTCGCCAACCACCATACCACCCTATCCCATTTACTCCCATCTTCCTACCCTATCCATTACTGCTCTTCCATCAATTAATTTCTCGTACGAATTTATAACTTATGTGTACACCCCCATGCTACTAATACAGCTCCCATGCAAATTACAATGCCAATCTTCACTGCCCACATACTCCCAATACTGCTCCCATGCAATTTACAAAGCCTGGCTTCACTGAGTGTGCTTCACCCCTATCATTTGCTACTCCAGTCTCACCCACTCGTCTCTCCACCACTACCTTCACCCCCTCTCAACTATTGCCCTTTCTCTCTCCTCTCGTTCTCCACCACTGTCTTCCCCCACCTCTCTCCCTCTCCCTACCGTCACCGGCACTTCTTTTCCACCACTCTCCTTACTCTTCATTCCTTCCCCATTTCACTTCTACAGTCACCAGATTCTCTTCACCGCTACTCTCATTTCTTCACCATTACTCATCCCTCCATCACCATCTCCTCCATTTCTCCACCCTTCATGTCACATTTTATCTCAGCCTCAGTCCTCATCAACATAATCTTTTCTGATGATCAAAAGTTGGTTAAAGTTCTACCTTGGCTTCAGAAAACTAAGAAATGTCACGCCATTCAACTGTCTAACTATTCACAACTGATGACATGACACCAGGACACAGTTCCGAAAATATAGTCTCACTAGCATGCATACCTGTAAAAGTTCATGTTTACTAATGATTGCAGATCTGATTTATTTTCCACATGAAAAAATTCTTCAGGTAAAACTAATTACTTGACTGGTAAACTAACAAACCTGCAGGTAAAAATGATTATTTACCAGGTGAAGCAAATACCTGGTATACCTGTGAAGCACAAAACAGCTCTACAGGTGAAGTTCATTAATTGCAGGTGAAGCAAATTACAGTCCTATTTCTACATGTCTGACTCTATTTATCCGGTGAAATCAAGTAGGTGAAACAAGGTGGCGATTAAAGGGTACTGATATGGAGATCTACAGGGTGTGAGATCAATCCTAGGCTGGGTAACAATTTGGTATGAATTTCCTTACAACTGTCTTCACCGACATGAATTATAACCAACTGAAATGCCATACAAACACCCTCATTAATTCCTTAACACCTGTCCTGATTGCGACAGCCCTAGCATATATTCAGTATGGGCGGTGAGTGTTAATGACAAAGTGTGACATGTGAAGGTGTGTGGCATGTAGAAGGACTGCTGGACTTTAGGGAAAACTATCCAGTATAATAGGCTATTATACTCGTACACACAAAACAGATAAACACAAGATACATTAACACAAAATATACACACACAAAATCTATATTTTACACCCACACACACATTCCCCCTCCCCCCTTACAAAAGTGAAATCAAAGACCTGCTAAAGGAAACAAAATGAAACAAACAAGATGGCAAGGCAACCTACTGTCCCTTTCTTTCAGAATGCCATAAATTGTTGAAATTTAAGTAACCTACCTATCCATGTGGCAGGTGATGATGGAGAGTACTACGGTGGTGACTCTGGTGGTGATGATGGTGACTGTCTTGCCAGCTGTCCTCTGCCTCCACCACTCCCTCAACCTCACGCCCGGTGAGATGCTCCTGAAATCATGATCATTCGTGAGGTTAAGAAGGATGCAGTGGAGATTACTGTTGATACTGTTCACCTTACTCATGGTGCTGAAGAGGGATGCCTTCACGTGGTGGAAAAAATATAACTGGGTGGAGGAGTTAGTTAAACATTCATCCCTCAACTCCCTTCCCTGAGAGAAGGATGGTGGACTTTTGGAGAAGTGTAAATTCAACCTTCAGCCCACTGGGTTCACGTTTCAGCTGAACCTGGAACTATAACTACTACTGTACTTCTGCTACTAACAAACACCGCATAATTCCTAGAGTCGTGTTCATAAACATCCTTCAGCCTAAGGTGCGTATTAAATGTTTCTTGTTTATTTAATTATCTTCACCCATACAGCTAACAGTACTTCCACAATCAAACCTAAGTGAACAGTGTGAAAAATGTGAAACACCAGAAAGACACATGACAATAAACTGCTATGGAGACTTATCTTAAAAACTGGTTAAGGTCCTTCGTGAATACAAACCTCGAAAAACTGAACAACTCGCACGACAGCTTCCGAGGCCTTAAGGAAAGCTGGGATTCTGAACCACCAACACCAGCTCTTCTCCCAATAATCAAGCTCCCTCTATTTAACTTGCAAGTTCTGCACTGGAAATAAGAAACTAAGAAGAGATTAAGAATAACACGTCCACAGCTTTAGATGTTTAAGTAAGGGCTGGATATGCTGCAAAATAAGAAATAAACAGATTACAAGATACGCATGGTATCTGAACGTAACTGGCCAATTTAAATCAAGATGATTTAAATCATGATTTATTTTTAAAAATCACTGATTTAAATCAATGTACTCGCAAGCAAATCATGATTTAAACATTTTTTAAATCACTGATTTAAATCAATGTCAGTAAAATGCAATCGAAAAAACCTATAAGGCTGGCTTGGAATCTCTTAAATTATTTACCGGTATTACATGTCACCATAGAAAAAACCTGTAATGCTGGCTTGGAATGTCACCACAGAAAAAACCTATTGGAATGTCACCATTGAAAAAACCTATTGGAATTTCACCACAGAAAAAACCTGTAAGGCTGGCTTGGAATGTCACCATAGAAAAAACCTGTAAGGCTGGCTTGGAATGTCACCATAGGAAAAACCTGTAAGGCTGGATTGAATCTCTATTTACCCGTATTACATGTCAACACAGAAAAAACCTGTAAGGCTGGCTTGGAATGTAACCATAGAAAAAACCTGTAAGGCTGGCTTGGGATCTCTTAAATTATTTACCCGTATTACATGTCACCTTGCCCTTGTCCTCATTGCTGCTGCCATCCTTGCCCTCACTACCGCTGCCATCCTTACCCTTGCCGCTGCGTGTACTGTTCTCACCCTTGCCGCCGTCCCCACCCTTGCTGCAGCTGATGACAATACCTGTAATGAACTTTAGTCTTAGTCTGTCTTACCTTGTGACACTATATCTTAGTATAATGTGTGGCTACAGATGAAGGCGCAGACACAATGTGGGCGCGTCAGCATGCAATAGCTGACCTGCTGGAATTAACATCAAGACCTTGGTGCTCCCACATCATCCTCACTGACGAAACCACCTCAGCCCTCACACTCAGCCAGGCGAGTACCTTCAACACCCTGTGGAGGTTTTATTATTATTTTTTTATTAATATTTAAGGTTTCAGCAAATATTTTTTCTTAGTTACTGTAGCTTGATTTGGTTACTAATGGGGTGGAGTCTGATCGTAATCAGACATATCACTGTCAAACACTGAGTAGCTAAATGCAGTCTGATTCTATCCTAGCTACCCTCGCTCTTCCTCAGAAACTGACACTTACTTAATGATCTATGCATTTCTAGGTCAAAAACTGTAATTACATTAAAGGTAATAAGGAATCTGCAAACAATTTCAAGAATAATAGTGTTACACAGCAGTTAGGTTGCAGATTCTTTTGACCTATCACGTTCACTTGGACATTATTAATGCTACTCAGTCCTGGCTTGTCGTAACTGGCCTGACTTATAAGCATATGTCTTCACTGAACTCTTCCTGAAGTGTATGACAATCTGTTACAAAATATATGCGTTGGACTACCACTGCTAATGCTCACCTGACCTGACTTAACCTGGACCTGCATACAGGTGGCTAGAGTCCGTGGCGGAGGGGTGAGTGTGGTGGTGGCAGCGACACATGGCCTCACACATGCTAACCTTACCAATACTCTGACACAGGCACTGCTGCGAGCACGCAAGGTCAGTTGTTGTCCCAAGTACTGTTACCAATATCAGTGTAGTATTACCGTAAAATGACGAATATAGGTGCTGGTGGGTGACATCTTCACATGGTGACGGTGATTAGGCCGGGTGGTTGAGCTGCCTGGTTGTACAAACGTCCCTCAATCCCCTCCTTATCCCTCCATAGGAGGACATTGGCTGCAGAAGAAGGGCAACTTCATTCTGCAGTCAACCGGGTTCATGCTTCCGATGTACCTGGTGCTACAACAACTACTACTACTGCTGCATAATACATGAAAAATACAAGGATGTTCAAATGAGTGTCGTGTATGTTTTCAGTTGCGGATGGCGTCCAGGTGCTTGACAGTGGTGGTAGTCAGTGATCAACCCATCTTCCTAACAACATTCGCAAATACTGCTGACAGCAGTCGACTGCTTGCATGGTCAACACGGCTGATTGTTGTGACACAACTTCCACAGCCTCAACTACATTACCTTATGGCTGCTTACTGGGTTTTCTCAATGATGAATACACACTTCCTCGCCCCAGGAAATGACAGGTGAGGTGACAGACAAGTGAGGAGGGAGTGATGGAGTCAGGCTGGCGTTAATGTAGCATAAAATCTCTTCAAGATCACTCGAATCAACACTACAGAAGAACACAAAGTTTGTAAAAAAAAAAATACTTTTAAAACATATTCTAACGTCATGCCAGTGACTAATTCGTCTAGTAATCACTCCAGACATTTTCAAGCCCATCAGTGAACTGGAAATGCAGAAAGGTTCAAATAAGACGTGCCCTCCAGTATGACCCTAATTTCATACATAAGCAAAAACGAACACAGGTAAGACGAATAACATCTTAAAAGAAATGTGGACAACACTAATTTAGTCTTTAAAAAATGTAGACACGATGAACAGCCTCGAAAGAATGGAGGCAAAATGACTACATTACGATTCCGTTTCATTAGCAACACTCATCTACAGGTGGGAAGTGTACACGCACATGCCGTACACCAATGGCGGGGCTCAGGTGGTAACGATGGCAACGTGGAGTGCCAGCAGGGGTCTTGTTCTCACTCAAGGACAAACTCTCTTCCCAGAGAAGTACAAAAAGTGAGTTAACGGGCATCAATTAAAAAAAAACAAACATTCTTTTTATGCATACTAGTCTTAATCATTTCTATAATTTCTTAAATTTACATCCATATATCCAAGAATTATATCGATATTTTTGCGGACTTCTATTGACTTACAGTAATATATAATTTTTGAACTTCAAAACATTCCCTTCTCTAACCCTTTATAGAGGCCAGGGCCTCATTTATATATTGTTTATTTATATATTTTTTCTGGTTACAGCCCAATAACCTTATAACGCTCTCTGAAAGCTTAGACCTCTTCACTAATATCTCAGGAAACATTTAATCTACTTTTTCCTCCCAGCCTTACTAACATTAGTATCAATCCTTCCTTAGGTATTCCTCTAAAGTCAGTTCTACCTCTATGTCTAACTGCGTTCTTCAGCTTCCATGGATCAAAGGTGAACATGACTGTCTTCCCGTTCTCCCCCTACTGGATGGTGGGGGAAGGGGGCAAGGGGGGCGAATTCTACATCACAGGACGAGACTACATCATCCTTGAGAACATCGCTACAGCACTCAACTTTTCCAGCAATGTCCTGCCATATGGAGAATGGGAAGAGGTGTGAAAGGGGTATTCTGTACTGGAAAGAAGTGTTGTTCACATTACCATACAGTAACCAGACTATGATTATGAAAAAAAAAATCGTCTGGTTTTGTTTTTCTGAATTTTAATATAATCTTCAAAATTTTAGCAATTAAACAGTTTCCTAGTTTTACTCTATCTCCATATCCCATCAGAAAACAATACCACGGAGGGCTCTTCCTCTGTGCTTTGAGATCTTTGTATGTGGCATGTGTTAGCAGTGTAATGCTGTATGGTAATGAGACCTGGGCAGTAAAAGAAGAGGATATTCGTAGGCTCAAACGTACAGAAATGACAATGATTAGGTGGATGTGCAGTGCATCCTTGAATGCAAGGCCTGGATGGGCTAGGTTTACGATGGATGAGTTGAGAGGAAGGATGATACTGGTGTGTATTGATGTTGTGATGTGGAAGGGTAGAGTGAGATGGTTTGGGCACGTGGAGAGGATGGAGGATGACAACTGAATGAAAGATGGAGGTAGAGTTGCAAGAGACAGATCGAGAAAGACCTGGGACGAGGTCACTGAGTGAACTCAGGGATAATGGACTGAATAAGGAGGCTGTCAGATATCAAGCAGCATGGAGAGCCGGCACTAGGTGACCAAGGCCAACGCATGCAAGCATATTGGAGTCTTTATAAACGAAACAAAACGACATCACGTCTAATGGATGAAACGTAAACATTGCAGCCCCACACAAAGCTGATAATATCCAGTATTTTGCCTATTCGTAACTGGCGTGAGAAATGCCACAGAAGAAAGTTGTCTTAGAGCTGTCAAACATAATTTTCTAACCATTATTTTCTTAATCAAAAGGCAAAATAATAGAAAACTGTGCATAATGAAATTGGGTTTACTGTGAAGATTTTGCTCAATGCACAGCTCCAGTTCCATTCAGCTGAATTATCTACAGTACTGTGATCTTTAACCCCTCAAGGTGCTGGAGAGGGGTGGGTGGCATCCATATAGCTGGGTGATCGACCTACCCGTTACACAAATGTCCCTCAGCTCCCTCCTTGGCTAGGAAGGTGCATGTGAACGAGGTGGCGGGGGGAGACTGAGGATGACTTTGGTAATATGGAGAGGACTGACTGAGAGAGAGAGTAAGAGTAGAAGAGTGTATGTGAGGGAAGTGGGGAGAGGGAGGGGAAGACTGGGGATGAACTGAATGGATGGATGGGAAAGGTATATGGGAATGGGTGTGTGTGAGTTGGAGAGGACAGCCAGATGGCTGAGGACAGGGTGATATGGCAATTTGCTTCTGGTCACCCCTTACAGGATTAAGGTGTCTGACGATGGATAAATAGATCTAAGGTGACAGTCTTGTGCAGTATCCAGGTTCAAATCCTTAAGATGCACATTTTAAATTCATGTAATGCCATCAGGGCCCTAGACTAGCCACTTACCCTTTAATGTTCTTGAGTATACTAGCCTAAGATCGGGTTCTTACACGTTGCTAAGGTAATATGAGTGACTTTACCATTACTGGCAGTTTTCAAGCTAAACAGGGGACTTATTTTAAAATATCACAACTCTTCCCACTCAACTGGAACTGCAGTAATAATTGTACCCAACAAGGTTCATCTGATATGTGAACCAGTGGACCGCCGGTTTAAGCTATCCGCCTCCTGCAGTCCATCTTCCTCCTACTGGGGGATGGAAGGGGGGGGGGGAGCGAAGGGCGTTTGTAAAACTAGACACCTCCACAGCGCAGTTATATCAGTGCCACCACATGAAGGCGTCCCTCTCCAGCACCTCAGATTCAAGTTACCATACCAGGCGCTTCTCACTCTACGCAACGGATGTGTTTTAAATTACTGCAACTTCTTCCATGAGAGTGGTTGTGTAAACTGGGGGAACTATCGTATCAATTTTATAAACAGCAATGGAGCTTTAATAGGAATTTTTCTGTGACTGGTTCTTTATTTCACAGCGCCATAAACTGCTTACATTTACTCCCAAATGAAAATATATAATGGCTTTGGCCTGACCCCGACCCTCTTCTCAAAAAACATTTCTACGGTATATCCCACTCAGACCTATGTGTACCTTGTAACTTATTCTGACCACCACCCGATGATATTATTCTGGTAAAAGAAAATCCATTGTTAGATCTGAATGGGTTATGTGGAGAAAATATTTCCAATTTTACTGTGATTTGCTAACATTTAAGAAAGCGATTTAAAACAAGGACCTGTATTCTTGTCGGTTAAGTCTGCTCCCCAACACCTTTTCCTCACCGATTTATTATGCTTACTGCAACTTTCTGTATAACAGGATATTACCCTGCTAAATCCAAAAGTAAATCGCTAAGGAAGAAACGCCAGGGAGCTTCCTTATCCGACCATAATACGGGCCGAGATTTAGCGTGAAAAAACTACTGACCTGCGTTGTACTTGGATATGGCAGGTAATGGGACGTCTGGAGGATCGTACGGCCCTCATTTCGCCCATCAAGCTGGCCATCATGCCCCATCTGCTGGAGATCTACGACTTCACCTTCATCATTGAGAGGGCGACCCTAGGCTTCACCATGGCCAAGCCCACCCTCAAGCCGCGATGGCAGTCTCTCTACTACCCATTCAGAAGTCCTGTCTGGGCATCCATCCTTGCTACTCTCCTCCTCGTACCTGCAATGCATAAAGCGGTGGGACTAACGACCACATTCATAAAACAAAGAATGCAATGGTGTAAGCAATCCCTGCTACCAAAGTGTCCATAATTATAATCTCATACATAAATGGTAATTTTGTTAATCCGTTCAGCCCGATCATTTCATTCAAGTTAAGGTAGACGCCCCCAGATTAAAGGAGTTATAAAAAAACTGAATAACCATTTTCAGCCAAGGATGTCGATTATTGTTAATTCTGACTACCACCAGATGACTTTATTCAGCCTAGGTAAAGGATCTGTTTGTGTGAGGAATGGTGAACCTTTAATGCTATGTTAATATTTTAAATGATGCATTAATAAAAAGAAGTAAAAGCACTTGGCAGCCATGTATTTTATTTATATCTATCAATCTATACAAAATGGAAGAGATGAGGCTTTAATGCAATGTTGCAAAACCTGATGATTAACCATCTACAGAGTATTAAGCAGACCATGTACATACCTTATTTTTTCATCAGATGAGTTGGACAACCAGAGAACGAATGAGCACATGGCGTGTGACGGAGGTGGTTCTGGGTTCACTGCTGGGTCAGGCCATCCCAGGGACATTCTCATACCTCAGCTCCACCCGCCTCCTGGTGGCCACTTGGCTTGTATTCAGCTTCATTGTGGGGACGGCCTACAGGAGCAACCTCACAGCCTTCCTCACCGTCCCCAAGTACCCTCCTCGCCCAGAGAACTTTGTGCAGCTGATGGAAGCAGGATCATCGTGAGTTTTAGAGGGACAAAGTGGGGTTGGCAGCGGACATATTTGGGAATCTAATGAACAGAAGTAGTACTGTGTGTCGTAGGTACCATGACTGGGCTAACCCTAAGATACTGTATGAGTTCTAGGTTGTGTGAGATTTCTATGGACAGGAGAAGTACTAGGTGTTTTATTGTCGGTGGCACAATTAAAGATGAGCATGGGATGAGCATGGGGGCAGTGGGAAACCACGGACTTTTTGAGATATAAAAACAGGGTGGTCTAGTGGTACAGAACTTGGTCGGAGACAACCGTACCTTACGTACATCAGTGCAAATCAAAGAGGCGACTGGGAACTTTTCTAAGTGTCAACTGCTAGCAAGGGTGTAGTCCTTCTCCTGTGGCATATGTTTTCGCGTACAGGCAATTACTTGTATACCATTTTTATTTTAACTTGCCCTAAAACTACTGTCTCCCTGTCTCGAATGTTAAGTTGCAAAAATAGATAGTACTAAAATGTGGTGCTAATCACCATGATGTGGCGTGGAAAGGATGCAGAAGCGTTGCATTGTCTTTTTCTGCCACTGAACTACGTGAAACAAGCTCTAGAGGGACAAACATCGGGGCCAAGTTACGGTGAAAAGAGTATAGCTTCTGGCTCCTTATGCCCCAAACAGGGTACAGTGGGACTGACTTACTGATTTATAAAAACCATGAATATCATCCCCCCCCCAACGCACACACACAAAGGCGTGTGGAGAAAAAAAATCAATAATCACCAGCAACATCATTTAAGACTTCTGTTCCCGCATCCACAACGATCAAACAACCTTAATTTCAAACTTGTACTCTCCCATGCAGGATTGCGATGCCTCCTGACATGGTGGACTTCTACAATAACTTCAGAAAATCCGACTCTGTGGTGGACCAGACGCTCATGGAGAGGGTCAGCTTCGTACAGTCCTTCAGAGAGGGCATGCAAAAGGCTTTGGTGTCCAAGTAAGAGATGAATACTGAATATTAATAAGCTTAGTCTTCTGTAAGTGGACGTACCCAAGAGCCACTCACTTCATATAGTATTACCTTCAAGTGACAACAATGTGTGACAAGCCAAATGGCCTCTTGCAGCCCAGGAAACTATTCATTAATACACAGGAACACCGGTCGGTAACCATATTATGAAACTGAAGCCTGTCGGTCTGGTGGCTATGGCGCTCCAATCAGATGTGGCCCATAAGGATCTACATCTGATGGATAGTTAGAGGAATTTACTGCTCACACAACATCGCTCAAAGGGCAAGTGATTGGTCACTTACCTTAAACGTTAAGACTAAGCAGCCAAGCGCCAGTCCTCTAGGTTTTTAATGGCACAATAAAGGACAGAATGATGGAATAGACAAGGAGTGAAAAGTAATAATTTCACCATAAAGCGCAAAGACATCTTTCACTTAATTCTTGCTACCTCCAGTCACCATCCACTATCACTCTCCTCTTGTAGTTTAAATGATTCACTACATCATTCACAGGGCCACTGTCAACTTTCTCACTGAGGTTTCCCGCCAAACTCGCAATTTCCGGGCACCTGTCCTTATCATTCCATCTCGTGAACCCCCAAACCTGTCCTCTTTCACTGAAAGATGCAGACGCAATGATAAGGCCACTTTCACAATCTTAACGTAAACTTGACATGTGTCAAGCTCATACAGGAATATCTTTCATTCTTCTCTGCTACTCATTGTACTGCAGATATGCAATCCTTCTTTACTCAGCCCTCGTGTCGTTGGAACTATTCTCTCTCTCTCTCTCATAGCACTGCGTACTTGTACGAGCGCCTGAACAGCCAGCTATTAGTGAACCGGCACTTCACCGACACGCATGGGCGGACACGTCTGTACGTCAACAGCGAGAATGTGATGCCAGGCTACTGTGCGTGGCCCATCGCTCGAGACCTGCCATTCAAGGCCATGCTTGACCGCTGTATCATGGCTTGTCATGGGGTGAGGCGGGGTGTGTTAGTATATTGTGTACCATGAGGTTAAGTAGGGTGGGTTAGTCTGAGGTGTGTGTTCTGGACAAAGTGAAAGGGCGTGTAAGATGCGTATGTGTTGGTGGGGTGTGTCAGTGTGAGGTGGGTGTTCAGGATAAGTGAAGGGGTGTTAAAGTTAAGGAAGGAAGTCTGTTGATAAAACTTTTGAAAAGGGCGTGTTGATATGAGTGTGTTCTGGAAAGTGGTGGGGTGCGTCAGTGGTACGGTATGTTAGTGTGAGGTGTGTGTTTTGCATAGGGTGGTGTGGGGTACCAATGGCGAAGCAGTATTTTGGTGATAGCTGTGTGGGCTTTGCAGAGTGAATTCAGGGAAATGTGTTCAGGGGGTCTGAATCCTCCTTTTCTCAAGCTGTGAAAGGATTCCGTTTTCACAGAGTGAAAAATCAGGGTTATTAAAGATACTGGGTATTTTAGGTAACTCAGTACCAATATGTTCACAGTATTTCGTTGCTGAAGATAGTCTCCACCTCCTTCAGTACCAGAGGTCTCCCCTAAGCTAAATAACATCATTTGTTGATAGATGATACAACTCTATTCACAGGGTGGACTGATCACCAAATGGACCACTGACGTACTGCAGAGCGCCAAGAGTGAGAATAGGCAGCAGCAGAAGACTCAAGAGTCAAGTGAGGTGGGACGTGAGGTGTCTGTTGAGACGGAAGAAAGCGGCATCAAGGCTCTTACACTAGTACATATGCAGGGCCCACTCTTCCTCTTCCTCCTCGGACTCCTTCTCTCACTCACTGCCTTCACATCTGAGTTCTTCTTGGCCTATTTCTTTAGCCGTTATAAGGGCCTGAATATATGGGCAGGTTCTACATAGTCAATTGCTCAAGCTGATGGACCAGAAGACATTAGGGCATGCTCATTCTCTTCACCCTCCTCCACCTTCTTCTCACCTTTACCTTCAAGTTTGTGTTATCCAGTTCTTTAAGCTATCATGAGGGTTTCAAGCCCAGGGTATGGATCTCCCTTACTTACAGCTGGTTTTGCTTCTGCTGCTGATGGTGGGACCACTCAAGCCTCTCTCCCTTTTCACCTTCACTTTCGAGTCCCTCCTAGTCTGCCATTCGCGCCCGGAGGACTTCAGTGCATCCATTTCATTGCAAGGACGTCATTTTACCATCATCTGGGTAAAGCTGATGAACCACAACGGTGTAGTCTAGTACAGTTCCAAAAGCTTATCCATATGCCAAACACTTAGCCATATGCTTTTCTCTGTATATTTCCTTCGTTTAGTGTAATCACTACAAGAATAAAGTTATGAATTAAAGTCCTGTTGTTTCTTTTTCACAATAATAACGCAGCAGCAGCATCAACAGCACCAAAACAACAACAACAATAATATTCTTAAGTACCAAGTTTACACTGGATGGAAAAGACCAATGAACAAGCCTTAAAATGATCACTATTATAAGAACACAAACCAGAGGAGAAAGGAAGACTCTCCAGGTCTGGGCAAGTACAGTATCTATCCTATATACATGTATGTATGTATGTACGTATGTATGTATGTACGTGCATGAGTAAAAAGTGTTTGCATATGAAGTTGTGAATGTATGGATGTACAGTATGTGTGTACTGTTCATGGTTGTATATGCGTGTATAATACTGTGTGTGTGTGTGTGTGTGTGTTCACTCGAAAAGTCCAGTAAACATTTTCGACAGCACGACGCATCAAATGGTACAAATGTCACCTGTCCATAACCCGTCTCATCAAGCTAAGGTGAAGCCCAGGAGGCAGGTGAGGCAGTGACGTCATACTCATTACGGAAAATCACAAGCAGGAGAGAGAGAGAGAGAGAGAGGGGATGAAAAGAAAAAGGAGTAAAGTGGAGGGAGGGGGGGGGATGGTGGTGTGTACACGCGTGACAACTGGTCGATGTACCTGTATATAGCAAGGCACCGAGGACCAGGAGGTGCATTCTACCACATGCGTCTGGAAGTCAGTGTTAGCATCACCATTTTAACTGCGATTCACGCTTACGAAGGCACAAAAAAGGGTGGAAAGGTAAGGAATGAATTTTGTCTTTGATTTCACAGTGCCTTGTTAAGATGGAAGAAAACCTACATATAACACCGTTTGTGAAATACGGTTTTTTTTTTAATTTACCTTGCATACTTATTTTCTGCTTAGTTTGGTTGTCATCATTTTCCTTTTATACCCAGATACTTGCATCCTAATTTTCAGTCCGTGATGTTGACCTTGCATTTTTCTGGCCAGGGTTGTGGATGTAGCATTTTTATTTTCAACCAATATATTGCCATTCTTCCCCACTGACGTTTGTTTGTTTTTTTTTTTTCACTGACATGTGGTTCCTACATTTTCACCCATATA
>JAGKTI010018524.1:1655-17638 GCA_018397915.1 Birgus latro | reverse complement strand
AGCTGCTTCACCAACATGACCATTTAAATCCCCTCCCAGAACCACTACCTCATCATCACCCATACCACTTACTACACGTATTAAATCATCCCAAAATCTATCCTTCTCTGCATCATCCACTCCTACCTGTGGAGCATATGCTGATATAACTGAAATCATCACCCATCCGATCAAAATTTTCACTACTATTATCCTATCACTTACTCTCATGACATTCATAACATACTCCACCCATTTCTCCGCAACCAACACACCCACACCCCCATATCCGTCAGTTCCCCCCTGCCAAAACAACTTATAGTAGCAATCCTTCCCAACAATCTTTCTGGCTGATCCACCCCTGTACCGGACTTCCTGCAAACATGCCACATCCACCCACCTCATACTAAATGCCTCAACAACTTCCCCCGCTCTTCCCCTCAAACTTCCCACATTCCACGAACCCACCCTAAACCCCCTGGGTGATTTGCTGTCCTCAGGCTTGCTTTGATGCATATATTTGTACTTGGTCATAGTCGGTAAGATAAAGGGGGGTAAACATTCCAAAGGTCCAGCCCATTGCACAGTCCTAGGTCCAGGCAATGGATCTGGGACACCTAGCCCACCAGCTTACTAGTGGCTGTGGTAGTGGCCTCGGGGCACCCTGCCAGGACACCTGCAGGGACACCCTCCAAGCGCGCCTTGGCACTGTAACTGCCCCGCCATTATACACCCACTGATAGGGCAGCCTCCTGGGGCGCTACTCCCAGGTTCGGGCCCCTCTCTATTGAGCAGAAGCGGCAGCCTGGGAACTGCAATGCCCTGTACCCTCTAGCACAGGTTCGAGCCCCATCTCGCCCCGGACCCGTGATCTATGCCGGTGGAACCCCTGTCAAGCCTCCCCCCGAAAGTCCGCCACTAGGTAGCGGGGGCAAAGTTTTCTGGCCGCATGCCCTTGCTGGCATCAACCCTTGTAACGTAGTGGGATACGTTGTGTGATATGTAAAGTGCATGTGGTGTAGTGCATATGATAGTTAGAGAAAATGTTTGGGAGAGTATGCTGGTCTACTCTCCTTGTTACTGTCACACTGAAAAGGTCAGCAAAGGAGGATGATTAGGTAGCTAGTGAAAGGAGCTCCAGCTCTCCCTATCACCAGCATTCCATTCCCCTCGGGAGTACTACCCTGTTCGGCCCGTGCTACAGCCTCCTCCTACAAGTTAGTTGTTTTTACGGGGTGGGGCACTAACCCACCACCAACCCTTTTAGTCGCCTCTTACGACAAGCAGGGATACTGGGGGAGAATTCTTGAAAAAAACCCTACCCCCAGGGGGAAAGATAAAAATCGTATATTGCTAGTGGAGAAGGGAGAAAAAGTGAGCAGATGTAGAGAACTCTTTAAGGAACTGTTGAACATTAAGAATGAAAGTAATATGAGCATATGTGGCTGGAGAATGGCTGGAAGGAGGAGGGAGGTGGGAAAACAGGAAAGAATCATTAGGATGGAAGTAGTGGAAGCAATGAAGAAATTAAAAATGGGGAAAGCCCCAGGAACTGATGGAATGTGTGGGGAAATGCTGAAGCATGGGGGAGAGATAGTAGTAGAATAGATATGGAAAATGTGCATATTGGCCTGGGAGGAGAGTAGTGTTCCTGACGATCGGAAGTCAGGTATAATTTTTCCCCTGTACAAAGGAAAAGGGAAAAAAGAAGTGTGTGGTATTCATAAAGGCATTTGTCTACTAAGTGTATTAGGAAAAGTATATGGTATGGTATTTACTGACCAAGTTAGGGAAATAACAGAGGAATTTGTTGGAGAAGAACAGGGAGGCTTTAGGAAGGGAAGAGGTTGTGTAGATCAGACATTCATTCATAGACTTTTGTGGAAAAGTTTCTAGAAAAGAGAAAGTTGTATGCAGCCTTCATGGATTTGGAAAAAGCATAAGACAGGGTGGATAGACACGGAATGTGGAAAATTTTAAGGATATATGGAGTAAATGAGAAGTTGCTGGATGCTGTGAAGAGAATGTATGTTGGTGCTAAGGCTGCAGTGCATGTGGATAGTGAACTGAGTGAATTTTTCTATCTGTTCGATTGAAACAGGGATGTGTAATGCCCCCATGCTTGTTCAATCTGTATATGGATGGGGTTATAAAAGAGATACAATAGTAGGGCAGAGGAAGTTGAAGCGACCCTAATAAGAGAGAGCAGTGTTTGGAAACTCCTTGTACTGTTGTATGCAGATAATACTGCATTGTTAAGTAAAGACGAAGGGGAACTGCAAGGCTTGGTGAATGACTCTGGGAGTGTGTAAGAAATGGAATCTAAAGGTGAATGTAGGGAAGAGTACAGTTATGGTCTCTGAGAGAAGTGAAGTCACTGAATGTACAGTGTGGATGGATGAGGAGGAAATGGAAAATGTGTGTGTTTCAGTACTTGGGTAGTATGATGAGTAAGGATGGAGGTTTAGAGAGTGAGGTGCTTGAATGGGTACAACATGGATGAAGGGTTGCTGGTTCTTTGAAAGCAGTGATAAGAAACAGGGAAATGAGCATGGAAGTAAAAAAAAAAGTCACAGCATGACAGTATTGTGTTATCAACTCTAACGTATGGAAGTGAAGCTTGGACCTTGTTGGAAGGACACAAGTCAAGAGAGCAATGGAAATGAGTTATCTGAGAGGAGCATGTGGAGTCACATGGAGAGACGAAGTGACAAATGAGGAAATGAAGAAGCACTATGGTGTGGATGTGATAGAAAGCATTGGGAGAGATACACTTGTAGTGCCATAATTTTAAGTGTAAAATAAGTATAATTTTAAGTGTAATATAATATAAGTAATATAAGTGTAATATAAGTTAGTATAAGTATAATATAAGTGTAATATAAGTTAATGTAAGTATAATATAAGTGTGATGTAAGTTAATCTAAGTTTAATATAAGTTAATATAAGTGTAATATAAGTTGGTATAAGTATAAGTGTAATATAAATGTAATTTAAGTTATTTTAAGTGTGGTGTAAGTGTAGTTCTGGACCCTGTTTAGATTGATGCAATGTATATAATGTAAGTGTAATATAAATGTAATTTAAGTTATTTTAAGTGTGGTGTAAGTGTAGTTCTGGACCCTGTTTAGATTGATGCAATGTATGGGAAGTGGACCTTGAAATTCATTTTTTGGGCTTGATCTCAGTTAAAGTGCAGCAGGAGAGTAATATTATTAACATGTAAGACCGTGTGGAGCATGATGGACGCGCAAATTCATGTTCTGTTTTTGATAAAGAGGCGAAGAAAGTTAATTCAAGATTAAAATTCGCGATAAGTTGTATTTGCACTTTGAATTCGGAATTTTGTAGTTGAGTTTGTGTTTATCATCTTGTTGTACTAAATGATAATGATTGTGAGCTTAGGTAAAGTCTGATTATTGATTATAGTCATTCAGAGCTGCGAAATATATTTATTTTTCAGTGTCGCCAGATCAAGTAGGCCAGACAAAGGCGACGCATGGTAATAATTAAGTGAACGCGTGAGTTTAGGCTTCGGTTAAAACTGTTAGACCCATGTTACTACCACAAAATTTGAATCATCATAAGTAATTTTTGTCTAAATAGAGGAAAGAGAAAAATTCCTTGCTGCAAGTTCCTTGATGACTGTAAAGTAAGTAAACTGTAGAGTAATAAGTCGAAGCCAGATCCGTTGTTGAGAACATCGCGGGAATTACGAAGCGTCCTTGCCGCAGGCCCTCAATTCGAGCTGATATTTCATGTAGAGAGGACGCATCCACAGGTCGGTCTAGAGTATATTCCTCGTTTCCCCCCCCTTACGTCTTAATAATTAGTCTTCATTCTATATATATATAAAGTAAGTTGTTTGATAATATTCCCAAATTCCTTTATGTGACTTCGAGCTGATATTTCACGTAGAGAGGACGCATCCACAGATTGTCGGTGTGGCGTCGAGAAGTCTGGTTGCCGCCTACGAAAAGCCTCGTAGTGCTAATTGCCAAAGCCCTTACGCAGTTCCACTTAGTTAATTTCTTTATGCATAGTTGTCGATTATGTATTCATATGGTCCACTTAGTAAAGCCTTTTCTCCTAAAGTGAAGTATTCTAGATAAAAGCGAGTGTGCTTTGTAGTTTCGGATTTCCTAACATACAGGGTATTGCAAGCGCTGTATTATTATATACTGAATCATTTTCGTGCAACCGATCATATACATAGATATGTCATAATGTGTAGACCCATGGAAATTAGGGGTGAATATGTTAAATCCAGAGTAATCCTTAGTGTCAAGTTGTGAGGCTGGGGAAAATACTACGAGTCCTTTTGAGACCGTTGTTAATGTAAGTCTCGCCAGAGTTTTGAATTCTTCTTTTTCTCTTTTCTTGTGTACCTCGTGTTGGGTTAAGAGGTCGAGTTGTGTGTATTCTTAATGTATGTATTTTATGTATCAGGCGAGTAATTCATCTGTGTGCAGTATTATCAACATCTTGTTGAGTGTAAAAGCCCAAGGATCTTCAGTGGAAGTGTTCCCTTGATTAATTAGTTTTGTACCGTGATATGTGAGTCAGCTTGTCTTATTCTCTGTGGAGAAGAGAGCATAATTTCTCTCTGTCAATCTGGTGGAATCAGAGACTGTAGTATAACTGTGTACTAGTTACTTTTTCTTGTTCAAAGGTAAATTTTATTTTATGTAAGTTAAGGATAGTAAATTATAGGTAATTAAATTTTCTTATGTGTTTGGTCTAAATTCCTCTGGGAAGTTGATTGTGAGATCGAGTGGCCCGCAAGGTATGTTACTATCTATAAAATTCACGCTCTCATATTTTCTCACGCTACCCTGATTACTGTTCCTAGGCCTCAGTGTCCCATCTTTCACTGCACGGGACTAATAACATCTTTCCTGGCAATCGCTGGGTGGTGGCAGCCTACCAAATTAATTCTACTTCTACCTGTCGGTATTTCTTCCTAGTGGTAATCAATTTACGAGGCCTACTTTAAATTTCTAGGATTTCTTCCTCGGTAGTAATCAGTAATCAGTAAAAAATCTAATTAATTTCATATAGTCAAGGTTCTAACCGTTACACTGGTGTTAATGAGATGTAGATAGATTATCTTTATTTTAAGGGAAGGTAAAATTTTCGGCATGACACACTGTGATGGTTTGGCCATGTGAAGAGGATGGATAGCGAGAGACTAACGAAGAGAACATGTGCGAGGTGGAGGAGGGAAGAGGAAGGGGGAGGCCGAGGATTTGATGGAGGGATGGAGTGGAGACGTATATAAGAGAGGGGTGTGTGAGCTGAGAGCATGGCAGTGAAGTGGCTTTGGAAAGGGTGACGAGGAGGGAATTCGTTTGCCGCCACCCCTAACAGGATTGAGGCGTCTAGCAACAGATAGATAGACAGACGTCTTAAAAACTGATGGAAAAGATATAATGAACCTCAAAAACCATTTACGACTGAAGGAATAGTGAGGGTACTCAAGGAAGCACTCACAGACTGCACTACCTTCGCTCTACAATCAGTTATGGGTCAAACAACTGAATTTGCCCTATGGCCCCAGCATGCAACTCATTATTCTCAAACTCAAATAATCTTATCCATCCCTGACCCATAGCCCTTCCACTTTCCACATCATACCTTATAAAGTACAAGGGTTGGTGCCAGCATGGGCATGCAGCCAGAAACCTATGCCACCACTACCTAGTGGCAGACTTGAGGAGAGGTATGGGGTGGGCTCTGTTGGCATGGTTTTATGGCCAGGAAGGGATAGGACTCAGATTTGTGCCAGATGGTACAGGGCATTGCGGTTTGCAGACATAAAATCTCTCCCATGGGAGTCCATTTCTGAAATCAAATGAGACAGCTTCAAGAGCCATGACAAAACAATCAAAGGCTCAGGATTGGCACACCAACATTCAAGGTACTGTCAAAGAAGAGGGACAGTGACCGTATGCGGTTTGCCACAAGGGCGTAGAAAGTTGTTCCATCTTGTGCAGTGTCCGTGATAAGTGAGTGCATAAGAGATGTAGTGGTATTAGAGGTAGATTGCAACATAATGCTGATTTCATGTGTGTGGTATGTCAGGGACAGCAGGTGATCGTCAGACGTGAATGGACTGAACTTGCTGGTGGGTCTCTTTGAGTTTGTGGAAGAGTTTTGTTCTTTGAGAGACATGTTTTGTGCTGGAGGTGGGGCTGGAGCTAGCTCTGTTGCTAAAGTGAGGAGTGGTTGGAAGAAGTTCAGGGAGCTGTTCTCTCTCCTGACACTGAGAGGGCTCTCCGTCCGTGCTAAGGGATCCTTGTATGTGGCATGTGTTTGGAATGTAATGCTGTGTGGTAATGAGACCTGGGTGGTAAGGTAGGAGGATATTTGCAGAGTCAAATGTACAGGAATGACAATGGTTAATGGTTCGGTAGATGTGCAGTACATCCCTGAGTGCACTAACCAAGATTTTTTTTTTTTTTTTTTAAATGCAAGGAAGAAGGTACCAAAGCCCATGGGCCTGCAAACCGTTCCTTCCAAGAATAAACAAAAACAACACAAAAGAGAGCCAAATTCAAGATTCGCTCACGTCGAGATGCCTGGACACACTGCGTTTGAAAGACTGGAGATTATAGGAAGTAGGAAATACAGACAGAGGAAGACAGTTCTAGAGTTGATCAGTTGCATAAATGAAGGACAGGGAGTAATGGTTAACTTTTGCATTAGAGAGCTGGACAGAAAAGGGATGAGAGGTTGTTGCTAGACGGGTACTACGTGCCCATCGTAGAGGTGGAGGGATGCAAGTAGACAGTTCAGAGGAACAGTAGCATTGAAGTAGCGGTAGAAAAGAGATAAAGATGCAACAGCACGGCGAAGAGACAGAGGTTGAAGGAAGCTAGTAAGAGGAGGAGAGTTAATGAGATGAAAAGCCTTTGACTCTACCCTATCGAGAAGGGCTGTATGTGGGGATCCTACCCACACATGAGAGTTGTACTACAAACAGGCGAATAAAACCCGTGTATAAAGTCAACATCTGTGTAGGGGTAAAGAAGGTTCGGAGTCGGCTTAGCACACCTAATCTCTTGGAAGCAGATTTCACAAGAGATGTAATATGTTCTTTCCAAGATAAATCCAGAGTGAATGAAACCCCAAACATGTTCAAGGATGATGTAGGAATGAGCTGGACATTATTAAACATCAGCGGGTACTCCTGTGGAAGGTTTTGTCTGGTTGATAGGTCCAAGAACTGTCTTTGATGCATTAAAAACAACAAGATTTTTACCCCAGTCAGAGATATGAGCCAAGTCAGACATTAGGTGTGCCATAGCCTCATCCCTTGTTTGTTGAAGTAACTGCTGAGATGGGCGTTGCAGGAACCGAATGGAAAAGTGAAGGGTGGAATCATCAGCGTATGAGTGGATAGGGTTAGATGTACAGCTTAGGTCACTGATGAATAAAAGGAAGAGAGCTGGTGATAGGACAAAGCCCTGAAGAACACCACTGTTGATAGATCTAAGAGAAGAATGGTGGCCGTTTACAACAGCAGCTATAGAACGACCAGAAAAGAAGCTAGTGATGAAGGCACAGACAGAAGGATAGAAACCATAAGAGGGCAGTTTAGAAATTAAAGATATATGCCAGACTCGACTGAAAGTTTTTGAGATGTCAAGCGCAATGGCAAAGCTTTCGCCAAAGTCCCGAAAGGAGGATGACCAAGAGTCTGAAAGGTAGGTGAGAAGATCGCCAGTGGAGCGTCCCTGACGGAACCCATACTGATGATCAGAAAGAAGGTTGCGATAGGAAAGATACTTTCAAATTTTTCTATTAAGAATAGACTCAAACACTTTCGAGACACAGGATGTTAAAGCCATTGGACAATAGTTAGAGGGTTGGGAATGGTCACCCTTCTTTGGGACTGGCTGAATGAGAGCAAACTTGCAGCAAGAAGGAAAGGTACACGTTGATAGACAAAGGCGAAAGAGTTTACCTAGGCAGGGTGTAAGCACAGAAGCACAGTTCTTGAGGACAACAGGAGGGACCCCATCAGGACCATATGCCTTGTTAGTATTGAGGCCAGTAATGGCTGAAAATACAGCAGCTGAAGAGATTTTAATGTCAGCCATGAGGAAGTCAGAGGGGGGAAGTGATGGAGGAACAGCACCGGAATCATCTAAGGTGGAATTGGAGGAGAAAGTCTGAGTAAAGAGATTGGCTTTATCAGTAGAAGAAATAGCTACAGAGCCATCAGAGCAGAAAAGAGGAGGGTCCCTAACCTGGCAGATCTGTCATACAGAGAGAGGCTGGAAAAACTGGATCTGCCTTCCTTAGAAGAAAGGAGAAGGAGGGGCGACATGATTGCAGTGTTCAGGACCATGATGGGAGTACATAAAATTGACAGAAAGGATCTGTTTGTATGGGATGGGAAAGTAACAAGAGGACACGAAATGATACTGAAAATGCCAAGTTGCTTGAAGGATATCAAGAAATATAGCTTTCCATATAGATGCACAGACCTGTGGAACAGCCTGGACAAAGAAATTGTTCAAAGCAAAATTTGACTTACTGAGAAATAACGATGGGATGCCACGAGTGCAGCTCATTTCCTGTATATCACAACTAGGTAAATACAAGCATGCAAGCACACATGCACATGCACACATGCACATGCACATACACACACATGCACACACACACACGAACCAAAGACGATAAATGAGAGGAGGGCAAGGAGGACCACTATAAGGTGTTAACAGATGCTTGGGGAGTGGGAGTGAAAGACTGAATAGATGACTGGGTCACAAGCTGTGATAGCAAAGACACGCAAAGTAGGACACTGACTCTATCGGATACATTTACGTGAAGCTACAGAATATGGTGAAAGTTTTTTGGTGTATCGGACAGAGCCAAGATTCCGGGGGCTTGAATGATGAGTGAATGGAAGCATGGCCCACTGGACTGGACAAACTTAGGCTGTCTGGATGTGCTACTCCTCACCCTGCCCCAGGGTGGGAAAGGAGGTCCGGATGATGATGATGATCAATGATGATGATGAGGAGATATATAAGAAGTTGGCGGTAGATGGGGATGCCCACCATCCACTCACTCGATGTAGTGCTGATTTGGATGTCTGCCATTTCCCGTTTTCCTTCCTTCCTCTTCCATCTTTCCTTCCTTCTGCCTACGGGTGACTTTACACTCCCTATTCTGTCTTTCTTTTCTTCATTCTTTCCTCTTCCTTCTGCCTATGGGTGACTCTACACTGAGTGACAAGCCAAATGGTTTCCTGTATACCAGGGAACCATTTACTATGCTTGGTGGTAACCATCCATCCATCCATCATCCAATCCTATGTTGCCCCACGAGGAGCATAGAAGCCCAGGCCTAGGCAAGTTGGTCCTGACATTTATGATGAGGTGGTAACCATATTACCAAATTATGGCGCCTGGTGGTTTAGTGGGTAATTAAAGCACTCCAGTTGGATTAAGCTTGTGTAAGTTTATCTCCAAGGGGTGGTTGGGGTTTATTGCTCACGTAATGCCACTCAGGGATGAATGAGATTAGTCACTCTCTTCTTAAATGTCAAGACCAACTTGCCTAGCCCCGGGCTCTTACGCTCCTCATGAAGCAACATAGGATTGGATGATGGATGGATTGATGGTCATTATCTTAAGGTATGCACTAAGTTTTAAAACTACAAATGCTTACAGGTTACTATTATGCAGTACAGAAGTTCACTGGGATTAAACTCTGAAATCCAAAATGGGCTTTATGGATAATGGAATATTTTGGAAGTAGAATCAGGAAGATAATTAAGAAAAATTCATGTAAAAATACAGCCTAATATCATGACCAGTAAATTTAAAGAAGTACCTTGTACCAGAGGTACACCATCTGTTGCTATGCTTGCCCACTGTCTGTAAATATAAGGTATATAGACTGCTTAAGGATAGATGATATAAGCACCATCCTACTGACCAAAAAAAATATTTTGGAAAGTGGAGGTTTTTAGAAATGCAGTGTTCAAACTTTGAAGACTGTATTGTAATACAGTATTAATGTCAGTGAAACGAGTCTGCAACAAAAGGTCACTCAGAAGTTCATAATCTGGGCATTCGATGGTGGATGTTCACGTAATTTCATTAGCCAGTAGTTTACTTAACTGCAGAAAGCAAGGGCGAAACAATTAATCTAAATTTTTGTAGGAAGGAATAATTTCTCAATTAATTCAGAACAAATCAACTATGACTTAAAAGTATGTGATATAAGACATATGATTTTATTTTTGAACAAGAGCAACTAGAATGTGGATTGCAACAAACTAAGTGGCACCACCATCACACCATTACACTTTTCTTATGTACACTGAGTTGAGTGGGAACTCTTTATCCTTCCTAATGTCTTTGATGGAGGGGGAAAAAAAAAAAGTACAGTATACACTGAACAAAAAATACCTTATAAATTGCAGTACTGATAGGCAGGCTCTGATGTCATTCTCTGTTTTGTCACACAGGGCCATTAGTACTGAGAGGTCAGCTTTCAGTTCTCTCATCTTTGCTACCTCCAGAAGTCTTTGTGCCAACCTGGGAATACAAGCTACATATAATACTGGGAGGGGGGGAAATAATTAAATAAAAAAATAAACTTCCAGCGAATTTCAACTAGTAACATCCTAGACCTCACTAATTCTAGTCTGACAATCATATCCACAAACTATGCAACATGACATTTAGTAAGGAAATATTTCAGAAATTGGGTGGAGAATGAGACATCTTTACTGAGTCACCCTAAGCAAACTAGAATCAAATACCAGGAAATACAAAACTGAAGAAAACTTAACATTAACATAATTCAATCTGTGCCACACCCATCTGCCTGCACCAAGGTTCATCCATTAACAAGCACTTGCTATCGCTATTGCACTCTTGTAAGCATACACTAATGGCTCTATGTACAGGGAAAAACAAGTAGGATACTGACATGGTTGCTGATTTCCATTCTATGTACTATTTTTGAGCTATTCCTTATCCAGGAAAGTCTAGGTTAGGTATGTGGGGGCACTAACCATCCACTCACTCAATGTAGTGCTGCTCTCGGGTGTCTGCCCTTTCCTCCATCCTTCTTTCCTTCGATCCTCTTCTGTCTTACTTTCCTTCATTCCTTCCTTGTCCCTCTGCCTACGGGTGACTTTACACTCCCTCTTCTGTCTTTCTTGCCTTCATTCTTTCCTCGTCCTTCTGCCTGTGGGTGACTCTACACTGAGTGACAAGCCAAATGGTTTCCTGTACACCAGGAAACCATTTACTATGCAGGGTGATAACCATATAACCATATTTTGGCACCTGGTGGTTTAGTGGGTAATTAAGGCACTCCAATCGGACTGAACTGGTGAAGGCTTATATCCAAGGGGTGGTTGGGGCTTATTGCTCACGTAATGCCACTCAGGGATAAGTGAGGCTGGTCACTCTCATCTTAAACGTCAGGACCAACTTGCCTAGCCCCGGGTTCCTACGCTTCTCATGGGGCGACATAGGATTGGATGATGGATGGATGTTTTCTCAGTATCAGATTAGGTTATTATATCTGTCAGTGTGGTTAATTAGTTATAGTAGGATAAGTTAGTAAAAGAAAAGGAAAATCAAACAGAATGTAGTTCAGAACTGGTACACAAAATGGATACCTGCAACCTGATCTCATCTAACCAATGTTTATTTAGTTCATACCAATAAATCATGGCCTATCATGAACAAAAGATTAAGTTGGTCCACACCATCCTGACCCAATTTAACCCTTAAACCGCGGGGTTGTTGGAGGTGCGCCATGCCCATCCCGCGGGGATATTTGAGCTCCGACTGACTTTTTAAAAATATTTGCCAAAAATCAGTTATTAGTCCTAGAATATTACAATTACATTTGCTTATGACACATACCTTCAGCTTTCTCCTGGGATGTTTTTTTAGCACTCGTCGACTACCGTAGGACTTGTGGAGACTTCTGAAGTTGGGTAACTAAGTCTCCACTTTACACTTCCCAACTTCCCATAATATGAATACCACTGCCAGATATTAACACTAGAAACACTATTCAATGATTTCCAAGTAGTTTGGAATCCATACAAAAAAAAAAAAAAAAACAGTGAAAGCAATGTAAAATATGAGCGCGTACGAGCCTCCCACTCGCACTAATTCGCCGCTGGTATTCTGTCATTTCTTATTCATATACACACTCACACTTTATTATTTCTAGTACTTTATTACACTTATATATACAGTATCTACAGTCCTTCACCGCTTCCCAGACGATGTTTAGTAGGGGTAGAGGTCACAGGGCCTTTTATAATGGGCGCAAAAGGGGCAGAAATGGAGGGGCGTGACTGCGACTTGATTTCACCGTGAAGGACGAGAGCGAACTGAATGTACAATACGTATCTTGGTAGCCAAGAGCTGAAAATGTCAGCGGCTAATGTATATGCAAAGAAATAAGTCGTAGGAAATCTAGACAATACATAATAAATTAGGTAGTTCCAGGTGAATATAAATATCACCCAGGCTTCTCCCTTCCTTTCTTATATACATTTATATTACGAGAGTAGCTCATACGGCATATTTCAAGGGAAAAAAAAGCAGGGGAAATTAGCGAATGAGTGCAGGCTGGATGTTGCCAAGTGATAATTAGCCAATTCCAGGTGTATGGCACTATCAATTACCTTATTTTTTTTATATACATATTATTTTGTATAAGAATAGGGCATAGGGCTCATTTCAATGGATGAAAACAGTGAAAAAATCCAGGGAAGATTTACTTAGCACAGAGTGGCTGAGCAGACGACACGAGAGAGTAATGGAGGGGAAATAGTGAGGGGAGTCTAGAATGGGGGAAAATGGCTAAATTGTCAACAATGGATGGGAGTACTGATGACATTAGCAGCTCTGACTATTGTTGGACATTGGCAGTGCTGACAGATGATACAAGTCAGCACCTGAAAGCCTGGGCGAATAAAAAAAAACACAGAGTCACAGAAGTGACGCCCCGCGGTATGATCCATTGCACCCGACCGTCACGAAAGTGATGACCCGCAATTTAGGGGTTAAAGAATCCAACACACCTTGCTGTATTTGTTGGAGGAAACTGAACAACTAAAGCAATCTGTCTTAATGGTCTGAGAGCTGGTGTGTACAAGTCATTACAAATGCAGATCACTGGGCGCTGGAGCACAGTCACCTCCTTCTTCCCTTTTTTAATCTTTCGTCCAGTGTCCTTTCCAGTCAGCATATTTATCAACAGGTTGATGGATGGCTGTGGATGGAAAAGATGATAAAAAATAAGTGTAGTGGTCAATGCAATTTGAAAGATCAGTCTAACAACCTATGGCTCATTAATCTGACATAACTCCAAAGAGAAATGCTGTCAACTTACAGCAGGTGCTCCATCAATCTCGTCCATAACCAGACAGTTTGGTTTCGGGGAACGTCCAATGACAGACCTCATGGTAGATGCAGTCTCTAGAGCAATCCTAAATGCCTCAGGGGATCGGTCATTACTGGCATTAACCTCAATTGTATGGTAACCAGCATGGCGACCTAAGACATGTGCTAAAGTTGTCTTGCCAAGTCCCGGAGGTCCTGCCAGTAGTAACACCTAATAAGAAACAGAGAAAGATACAGGGTAATTTGGAATGATAAAACAGTAACCAGTACAAAAGATAATGTGCAGTCAATGATAAGCAAACTTCCTAAACTGTGGATTAATACAAGAAACTTTGCCAGCTGGAGAAAAGAAAAAACAAAAGAGCTTCCAAAGCCAAAAGATAATTTTTCACTCACAGTGAGTGAATTTCGAGGCATCATGAGGAGACTGAGTCATCTTACACTAGCCACATATTATAAAAGGTTATGGGAGGAACCAGAACAGAATGAGAGAGCCGAGGCGAGGGTGCACTACTTCTTTAAATAAGAATACAGTACGTGCTTCTAAAAACTCTGCTTTAGTATGTTATAATCATAGGTAAACTGACATCCCTTTCCCTCTCATGAGAAAATGATCCAGCTTTATGTGACTTACAACTGGAAAAACCTGTAAAACTTATGAAATTTTGGTGTGTAATTCTATCATCTATTGGTACTAATCACAATCTTTTTACAACAAATAAAGGACAGATTGGAACTTACATGAGGAACCTGAGGTGGTTAATATAGTTCTGTCAATCTAACTGTAGGAAACTAGGCAAACCACACTCACCAGCCTCACAACGTGAACTGCCAAGATCCCCGGTTGCATACCACAGGAGCCTTCCGATGATGTCATCACTCGTGACTTAGCAGGTGTGCGCGTGCGCACACACACTAACAACAATATGCACTAACACTCTCGTCCTCTCTTCTTAATTTGACAGAGGATTTCAAGGACGAAGCTGGATGGTCTATTTGTGTCTGATACACACTATGTATCCAATACACAGACTTTTGTTTGAGTACCATCAACACCCGATATGCACTATGTATCCAATACATACACTTTTGTTTAATTACTATCAAGACCCAGCCTGTGGCCACATACAGATATGTGATGTCTCTTGAAGTATTATAAACTTTCTAGTCTCAACTGACTGCTGCACGCAGCCGCTCGGTCAAGGCACCTTTCTTGGTGAGACAATCAGCCAGTTGTTGTGATGTATCCACCCAGGATACCTCATCAATCTCCCCCCGCTCCAACATGTCCCGCAACACAGCAATATCAATGCGCAATCTCCTGTCTTCTACGCTCCTACAGGAGTAAAGGGCGTCCACCAGACTCTAGTTGTCGACGAAACAATTTATTTTGATCTTTCCACATCCAGAAACCTCAAGCAATATGTTGGAGAGATATACAGTAAACCCTTGATAAGCCGAACTATATGGGACTCTACCCTGGTTTGAATTACCGAATTTTCCGGCTTACCGAATTTTCACCCCCCAAAATTGCTAAATTACCGAGTTTTCACCCCCCAAAACTGCTAAGACAATACCTATTACTTGTCCTTTCAACACTAAATTAAAGAAGCATATATAAATAAATTAGTTATGACAAAAGACAATATAGTGCATTTAATATACATTTAACCCCTTCAGTGCTGGGTGTATTTTCATTTTGTTCTTGCTGCCACCAGACAATTTTAGTTAGTGTATGTTGGATCTGTGGGAGTGCACAGGGGTTGCTACAGCCTTCGTTAGCCCCTTCAGTATGTGAGTCCAGTCCTGAGTGCCATAAAATCGGCTGGAGGAAGCGTAAATAAAGTAGAAATAGACATCACAGTACTGAAGTGGTTAATTGGTAGGAAATCATTCACAGAGGCAGTACCGACTGTCGATAATGTGTGTTGGAGATGGATTTTCACCCCCCCAAATTGCAATAACAATACTTATTACCTGTCTTCTTAACACTAAAGTAAAGGAGCATATACAGTGTATAAATAAATAAAGAAAGACAAAAAAGAAAGAATTCAGTGCACATAATTTGCCTTTCGTCAGGCAGAAGATCGTCGGCAGTTTGTTTTGTTTTGGAGACGGAGGTGGTGGAGGTGGTTTAACTCACACTTGAACATAAATTCTAAAAAGTACCCAGTATTTATTTCACTGTATATTAAGAACTAAACTTAAATGTAATCACTATAATATACAGCAGTGTAACACCTTTCGTTAGAAGCAGTAGATTCTTTGGCAGTTTGTTTTGTTTTGGAGACAGAGGTGGTGGAGTTGGTTGAGTTCATACTGTAACGTAAATTCTAAACAGTACCCAGTATTTACTTCACTCTATATTAAGAACTAAACTTAAATGTAATCACTGTAATAGACTGCAATGTTAGTTCATACTTTAACGTAAATTCTAAACAGTACCCAGTATTTATTTCACTCTATATTAAGAACTAAACTTAAATGTAATCACTGTAATAGACTGCAATGTAACACTTTCAGTAATAATAGTACTGAACTTTAATCATGATCACTACACTGTCACACACGCACTTTTTTTTTTTTTTTTTTTTTTTT
>JAGKTI010018523.1:5602-17638 GCA_018397915.1 Birgus latro | reverse complement strand
CAAGCTGAGTGAATTTTTCCATTTGAAGGATGGATTGAAACAAGGATGTGTCATGTCTCCATGGTTGTTCAGTCAGTACATGGATGGGGTAATAAATAGATACAAGGTCGGGCAGTGGATGCTAGAGTGGCCCTAGTGAGAGAGGGCAGTGTTTGGAAACTCCCTGTACTGTTGTTAGGAGATGATACTGTATTGTTGAGTGAAGACGAAAGAGAGCTGCAAGGCTTGGTAGATGAGTTTGGGAGAGTGTAAAAAGCGGAATCTAAATATGAATGTAGGGAAGAGTAAAGTGATGGTCTTCAAGAGAAGTGAAGCCAGTGATTGTATAGTGAGATTGGATGGGGAGGATATGGAGAATGTGAGTACATTTAAGTACTGTACATGGGTAGTGTGATGAGTAAGGATGGAAGTCTGGAGTGTGAAGTGCTTGAAAGGGTGCAGCAGGGAAGGAAGGTTGCTGGTTCGTTGAAAGCAGTGATAAGAAACCGGGAAGTGAGCATGGAAGTCAAAGAGTTGTTACGTGACAGTATTGTGATACCAACTTTAACATAATATGGAAGTGAAGCTTGGACCCTGCTGGAAGGACAGAAGTCAAGAGTGAGAGCTGTGGATATGAGTTATGTGAGATGAGCATGTGGAGTCACATGGAGAGACAGACTAACAAATGAGGAAGTTAAGGAGCATTGTGGTGTGGTTGTTGACGTGATTGGAAGTGTTAGGAGAAACATGTTAAGGTGGTTTGGGCATGTGGAGAGCATTTAGAGTGAAAGACTGACGAGGAGAGTGTATGTGAGTGAGGTGGAGGGGGGTGGAGGGAGGGGGAGGCCGAGGATGAGATGGAGGGATGGAATGGAGAGGCATATGAGAGAGGGGGGTGTGAGTTGGGAGCTGAGTACTGAAATGGCGGGGGACAGAGTGACATGGAGGCGATTTGTTTGTGGCCACCCCGTGCAGGACTGAGGCATCTGGCAATAGATAGATAAATAGAAACGTCTGTCTGAATTTGTTCCGTTTCCTTTTTCTGTTTTTCCATCGGGGGTTACCAAACTTCTGCTCCATATATTATAGAAGGTACTACACGTTTCATAAAGTTTTAGGCCCAGTTGTATTCTTTTTGTTCTTAGTTATTTTCTGTTCAGAAAGTTTAATACTTTGTATGCTTGACCTTTTCCTTTTTTTCCTTTTCATATCCTTTCAGTAATTTCACTATCTTGTCTATTACAGTCCATTATAATTTTCTCTTAGTATTTCCGACATTTTGTTCCCTCAAGTAATTTCCCATTCATCATGACTTCTTGTTCTTTCCCTTGATCTGCATTACTTTAGTTTGTCTTTCATTAAATTCCACTCCCTTTATATTTCTAAAAACATCTCCTGTATCAACAACTTCAGAATTTTATCACTCTTGTTAATTGCCATTATGTCATTTTGGAATATAAGTGGGTATAGTTCTATATCATTTATTTTTCGTTGATATTTATTGGATTTTAGCATTCTTGTGGGGGAATCTATTGTTAGTGCACTTATAACTGCCCCCAGCATTGATCCTTGTTTAACCATCCCTCAACTTTTATTTCTTTGCATTTGGCCATGTGGAGAGGATGGAGAGTGAGAGACTGACAAGAAGAGTGTATGTGAATGAGGTGGAGAGGGAGGGAGAGGCCAAGGATGGAATGGAGTGGAGAGGTATATGAGAGAGGGGGGTATGAGCTGGGATCAGGGCAGTGAAATGGTGGGGAACAGAGCAACATGAAGGCGATTTGTTTGTGTGCACCCCTTAGGGGATTAAGGTGTCTGGCAATAGATAGATAGGTTTTCCCAGGTCTGTAAGTGGCACTAAAGTACATTTCATGTTCAGTTTTCATGTTCATTTTATCAGTCAGTCCCCAACTCCTGCTTCTTGTACCTTTCATTCGCAGTTCCCTCATTACTTCTATTAGATCATGTTTATCAAAACACTTGCTGATGTCAAAAAATACACCTGCTATATCATCATGTTTTTCTATTTTATCCATAACTGTTCTTATTGTGAATAAGTGTTCTCTTGTTGATCTACCTCTCTTTACTTCACTCTGGTACAGGATATTCTGACATGTTTTCCAATTTTTCTATTTCCTTGCTCAGTAATATTTTTTCAAACAGTTTATATATATGTGTATTTAGGTAAATTCCCTTATATTTACTCATCTCTTTTCCCCCTTCTCCCTCGTACATATTCCTATTACTGTATATGCCTTTTTCCAGTCTTCAGGGATGTTTTCTGTCATATACACAATTTTCGTCGTCCTTATCACTGATTTAATCAAGCATGTACCTCCATTCTGTACAACTTCATTACTCATTGCATCTAGGCCACTTGCTTTTCCAATTTTTGATTTATAGAGAGCTTTATGTCCTCATCCCTTAGATTTTTTTTTTTTTTTTTTTTTTTAGTCCCAGCATTCCCTTAACAAGTCATTTCTTTCCTCTCTGTATTTGTCATATTTTGGATTTCCCTCCTTTCTTATATACAGGTCTTTATTATGTTCTGTTACCTGTTCTCTTATTGTCTCAGTTTCTCTTATTTACTGTTTATCATGTCCAGTTTCTCTTATTTACTGTTTATCATGTCCTTTCATCACGGCTGCAGGTTTTTGCGTTGTTTCTTTTTTCGAGCTTTCCACAGTTTTTCATTGTTATTTCTCTTTTCACTAAGCTTTTCTGTTATTTCAGTCAGTTTTTTCCTCTTCATTTTCCTTTATTTTCTTTCCTATTAGTTGCTTTGTTGCCTTTCATTCCTCAGTTACTTCATTCCTGATTTTTCATGCTCTGTTTTGTTAATCTCTCTTCTTAGTTCTCATTTAGCTTTCATCAACTCCTTTTCTTCTTTATCAATCCCATTTCTTTGATTTTCAATTACTTGTCATCATCATCATCATCATCCGGACCTTCTTTCCCACCCTAGGGCAGGGCGAGGAGTAGCAATGTCCAGACAGCCCAAATTTGCCCATGCTTCCATTCACTCATCATTCAAGCACCCAGAATCCTGGCTGTATCGGATACGCCAAAAACATTCACCACTGTTTGTAGCTTCACATAAACGTATCCAATAGAGTCAGTCCGGATGCTGCCACGTTGAAAAGGTGTGCCAAATCCCTGATAATGCACTTCTCCTCACAACATTCATCCAGCCAGCTCGATCTCTTGTCAGTTCCCTAGCCTCACCGACTTCCAGACCTCTCTTCCTCGCACACTCATTCACCATATCTTATCTCCATCTCCTCGGCCTACCTCGTCTCCTCCCCCCTTCAGATTCTCTCAGATATAACTTTTTCACCACTCTGTTGTTATCCATTCTCTCCACATGACAATACCATCTCAGTACACTCTCTTCGATTCTGGTGTCCACCGACTTCCTCACTCCACATCTTTCCCGAATCACATTATTTCGTATCCTATCCACTCTCTGTACTCCACTTACATTCCTCAGCAGTCCCATCTCCACTGCTCTTACTCCTGACTTTTCATTTTCATGCCACACCATAGTCTCACATCCATATGTTAAAGTTGGCACTAACACTTTTTCATGTAAACCTTGTGCAGCTGCAACAGTCAAGCCTCTGTTTCTCATCAAGGCCTTCATTGCACCAGCTACTTTTCTTCCTTGTGTCAATCTGCTTTCAACTTCTTTTGCACATTTTCCTCTTTGTTCTGTCACTGTATGCAGGTATTTGAACTCACCAATTCCAGTCTCTCTCCATTTGCTGTGACATTGCATTGGGAGTCACCTTCTCTCTCAGTAACCATCACTTTACTCTGTTCTACGTTTACTCTTAAGGCACGGTGCTCACAGACATCAGAAAAACTCTGCACTAGCCTACCAAGTTCTTGTTTGGTATTTGCAAGCTGTGCTGTATCATTGGATGTAAAGAGAAGGCTGTATGAGGGTGTTGTGGTACCGACTGCATTATATGGGGCTGAAACATGGAATATGGGTGTAGCAGAGAGGAAAAGTTTGAATGTAATGGAGATGAGGTGTCTGAGGAGTATGTGTGGAGTGACGCGTATGGATCGAGTGAGAAATGATGAAGTGCGAAGGAGAACTGGAATTGTTCGGGAGATGGCTGATCGAGTTGAACAGAGGGTGTTGCGATGGTTTGGGCATATGGAGAGAATGGATAATGAGCGATTGGTGAAAAAGATAACTAGATCTGATGTGAGAGGCGTAAGGCTGAGAGGAAGACCACGAATAGGATGGATGGACAGTGTGAAGAGAGCGTTGGATGCGAGAGGGTTGTCTGTTGAGCAAGGAAGAGTGGCTGTGCGTGATAGAAATGAATGGAGAGAAATTGTGAATGAATAAATGATGACGCAGCCCTGAGAGGATATTCCCCTGCATTTTGTTTGATCAGCTGATCAGGTCAGGTGCAGGTAAGGGGCTGGATCCATTATGATGTGGCAGGGGTAAACCAGCTTTGCTGTCGGGCCCTGCTGCGGATGTCACAGACTGCACTGCGTGGTTGACCCTCGTGTGGTGTGGTGCGGTGAGGATCTGTCCCTTCTCCCCTTTGGGGCTAAGATGCGAATGAATGTGTATGAGTGGATGAGTAAATTGGTAATGTGTTGACCTGTCTCGGCTACCTCCCTTTTCTTGGGGGAAGCAGCCTAGGTATATAGATAGATAGATAGATAGATAGCTGTATCATCAGCATACAACAAATTTGAGATATTCCATCCATCACCATTCATTACCAGTGCCATCCCTCTCTCCATTACTCGTGTTTTTACTTTGCTCATCGCTCCATCCATATACTGTATATATGTTGAACAACCATGGGGACATCACACAACCTTGCCGCACACCCACACTGATTGTGAACCATTCACTTATATGCCCATTAACCCTTACACATACTTCACTACCATCATAAAACTCTTGACAGCACCTAGCAGCTTACCATCTATTCCATACATGCGAAAAACTTTCCACAATCCTTCTCTGTCTGCTTTGCCGTATGCATTTTCCAGATCCATGAATGTTATAAACACCTTATGGTCCTTCTCACAAGCCTTCTCTGCTATCTGTCTCACTGCAAATATTTGATCCAAACATCTTCTTCCTCTTCTAAAGCCACCCTGTTCATCAGTCACTGGGGCTTCTGATATCTCTCTTATCTTCTGTATAAAAATTCTTCCATATACCTTCCCTACCCCACTCCATAAACTTATGCCATGATAAATCTTTCACTTACTTTGCTCACCTTTATTTTTGTACAGGGGTACAAACATCTTCTTCCACTTCTAAAGCCACCCTGTTCATCAGTCACTGGGGCTTCTGATATCTCTCTTATCTTCTGTATAATAATTCTTCCATATACCTTCCCTACCACACTCAATAAACTTATGCCATGATAAATCTGTCACTTACTTTGCTCACCTTTATTTTTGTACTGGGGTACAATCACAGCCTTTTTTCCACTATTCTGGCACAGTTTCACTCATCCATGCATTCTTACAAATCTCCAAGAACCACTTCATTCCACTCCCTCCACTACATTTAATCATCCCTACATATACCTTATCATCCCCAGTTACTTTCCCATTTTTCAGCCATTTCACAGCACTGTTCACCTGTGCAAGTGTCATGTCACCTGGTGCTGCATTCCATCTCCGCACACCCCCAAAACCAGTCATGTTGACAGCTGCTCTGCTCTCTCTATTCCCATTCATCAGGCTTTCAAAATATTCTTTCCACCTGGTCCTTTCTTCATCCCCTTGTGTTAATAATCTACCACCTACATCCTTCACACCATCACAATTCTTTTTGCTTTCACTTCTACATTTCTGCTTCTCTTTCTGGGATAACTTCCTATTTTCAGAGTAGTTTGCATTCATTTTTCTTCCTAGATCACTATTTACCTCCATCTTTTTCCTTGTCACCAGTCTCTTTATGTGCTTCTTGCTCTCAGTATATTCAGTTCTTATTTCAACTGAACCCCTGTCCTGTATCCACTTTAACCACTTCTTCCTCTTTTCCTCCACTGCTCTCTTAATCTCATCATCCCACTGTGCCCTACCACTCTTCTTTGTTGTTACTCTTGCCGCACCACACACTGCTTTAGCATTCCTAACTAAGCAATCCCTATATGCATTTCACAGGCTGTCCAGATCCGTTTCATTCCAATTTACAGATTCTAACTTCTTCATTACTTTGGTCTTATATTCATCTACCATTTCTTTGATCTTTAGCTTCTCAACTTTCAGTCTTTCTCCCTGATTGTTCCTCTCTCTCCTGATCCGCCTCACTCCTCTCGTCTTGATCTTGCATACCACAACCATATGATCTGACAGACCTCCGCATCATCCTCTCACGGCCCTCATATCAGCTACCATTCCCATCATCGACCTCTCTGCAAGCACATAATTAATAAGGCTTCTTTCAACACGATCCCCGTTCCTTCTATACCATGTATATTAATGTGCATCTTTGTGTTTGAAATACGAGTTACAAATGCATAACCTCCTTTCCTGACATATTTTTTAGTCGCTTCCCATTATCATTTTCTCCTGGTACTCCATAACAACCCATTATGTCATCCTCAGGACCATTGCCTACTCTTCCATTCATATCCCCCATTACAGTCACTTTATAGTTCCTGGGCATTTCTCCCACTACTTCATCCAGCTCATCCCAAAACCTGTCTTCCTCTTTCTCACTCCTGTCCTCACACGGTGCATACGCTACAATCACCACGACTTTCACCTTCTCAAACTTGAACTTGACATACATACACCTCGAGCTGACACATTTATAGTCTCTCATTCCACTTTGCCACACCTTATTCATCAGCAAAGCAACGCCTTCTTTCCATCTTCCTTGCCCATTCATTCCCAATCTTACACATTTCACACTCTCCCACTCCTCCACTTCACAACCTTTCATCTTCGTTTCACAATGCCATCACGGCATATCTTGCACCCTTGAACACATTCACCACTTCCACCCTCTTGCTCTCCTCATTCACACACTACTCACATTCCACATGGCCATGTGAATTTGCCCATTTGGTTGGGGCCCTGGGCAGGTATTGGGCCCTCCGAGGCTCTGAAACGACAGCCATGATTTAAGTGATTTTGGATAGGGGAATCTGGAGGACACTTGGCCATGTCAGAAACCCTGGTTATATGGTTACCACCCAGCACAGTAAATGGTTTCCTGAATACATGGAACTATTTGGCTTGTCACTCAGTGTAGAGATCATATGTCATCTCTACATTGAGTGAGTGGATGATTGGTGCCCCCATCCACCACATAATAATAATAATAATAAAATAAATATATAAAAGGACAGTGCTAAGGCTCTACATCCTTTCCATAGCATTTCTTTGTGACTAGCATCACATTCTAGTGCTAATCTATTGCTACAACTCAGCATTCAAGACATAGGGATGGCAGTTTTAGGCCAAGTAAGAGTAAAAAGAAGCTAATGAGGTACTGTACCATTAATTTGCTTGTTGAAAGATGTTAAGTAGCTCTGGCCTGCATGCTTGTTAGTTACTTGTATTTTTCCAAATGTTTTGTTTAGTATTGTATAAACTTTAGCTTTCCATTTCTCCCATTCTTTCTAAGTGTTTACCAATCTGTACATATGTCACATCTTGTCCAGTTCCTCATTACAATCTGTGTTTTTAATTTTAGCAGTGTTCGCTGTGTCAACCCATTCGACTTGCAGGATAATGGCGGAAAGGGCTGTCCTAACCTACATGTTTAGCTGAACCTAGCTAAACTGTGCCTAATAATTTAATCTAATTTAACCTAACTTAACCTAGCAACCCGTTGTATTGTATTGTTTTTATTTTTTCGTGGAGGGAACGGTTTGCAGGCTCCTGTTCTTTGTTTCCTTCTTCCTTGCATTAAAAAAAAAAAAAAGTTGGGAAGTAGGAAAACAAAAACTACCATTGAGTATGACAGCTTAAGGAACGTGATGATAAAAACATTGGGAAATTTTTCTGTAGGAAAAGGTAATTTATCACCCTGAAAATAGTCAGAAAAATACAGAAAACAAACTGGAGGTATATGAATTGAATTGGTAAGGTCCTTCTGCTGCTTCAGGTAAAGTGTACGATTACCATGTAGGTCATGTAGTGTGATTATGTGACTCAGCGAATGGCTGGAAGTAAGCTGTATCCCCCAATCCCGAGTGTGTTGGGGGGCCCCTTACTCCTACTTTCTCTATTCTCATTTCAAAGCCAAAGTTGCTGTTGCATATATGTACGCAACGATCTATCTTGCTCTCGTGTTCCTGAACTTGATTCTTCTGAATTCTCTACACTCTGGCTTTGGCTTTCCTGTCATTCTCTGACTAAATATATCTGTGCTGTTTATTTATCTCCTAATTCTACTGACTATCAAAAATTCTTTGACTATCTTACTTCTACGATGGAACACATTCTATCCATTTCTCCTTTCTCTGAAATCTCCATTCTAGGAGATTTCAATGTTCACCACCACCTTTGGCTCTCCTCTCCTTTCACTGATCCACCTGGTGAACAAGCCTACATCTTTTCTATCCTTAATGACCTAGAGCAGCTTGTACAGCACCCTACCCGTATCCCTGACCGCCCTGGAGAGAGTTCCAACATACTTGACCTTTTCCTAACAACCAATCCTTCTGCTTACATTGTTAATCTTTTCTCTCCATTGGGCTCCTCCGATCATAACCTTATTACCTTAACCTGTCCTGTCGCTCCAGTACGGCCTGTGGACCCTCCAAAGAAACACCAACTGTGGCACTTTGGAGCTGCAGATTGGGAGGCCCTCAGGCAGTACTTCTTTGATTTTCCTTGGAATGATTATTGTTTTCATGGCTGGGAGCCATCTGAGTGTGCCTTGCTCATTACGGAGGTTATTCTCTTGGGCATGGAAGCATACATTCCTTTCTCATATCCTCTGACTAATGCAAGAAAGCCTTGGTTTAATCATGCTTGTTCTAATGCTGTCTGCAACAAGGAGAGGGCCTATAAGAGGTACCGGAGCCAACCCACCCCTGAATCACAACTTTTATATATTTCTGCCTGGAATCGTGTTAAGTCTGTTCTTCGCTCTGCTAAAAATAATTTCATCCGTGCTAAATGTTCTCAACTCTCCAATTCAAATTCTTCTCGCTCCTTCTGGCACCTTGCCAAAAACCTTTCTAACAACTTTACCTTATCATCTTTCCCTCCTCTTTTCTACTCTGATGGCTCTGTAGCTATTTCTTCTACTGATAAAGCAGATCTCTTCACTCAGACTTTCTCCTCCAATTCCACCTGAGATGATTCCGGTGCTATTCCTCCATCACTTCCCCCCTCTGACTTCCTCTTGACTGACATTAAAATTTCTTCAGCTGATGTATTTTCTGCCATCACTGGCCCCAATATCAACAAGGCATATGGGCCTGATGGAGTCCCTCCTGTTTTTCCTTTGTGATTTAATTTGCATCTATCTATCTATCTATCTATTGCCAGACGCCTCAATCCCGAACGGGGTGGCCACAAACAAATCACCTCCCTGTCACTCTGTCCCCTGCCATTTCACTACCACGCTCCCAACTCACACCCCCCTCACTTCATAATTCACCATAAAATTTGCATTTTTTTTTTTTTAAGTATATTTAATATAGACCACATAAATCTCATACAAGAGAATATTAATATGACATATGCAGAAATACACTGGTAAGGATGAGGTGCTGTAATATAGGGCATGAGAATATGGGCACTGGGTTCATATTCTCGATTAAGGAAGCTCCCTAATACTTTTTCCTTAGGGATTTATTTCTGGATGTGGTTGATCAGCCATTTGTACGTTATTTATGCAAATAGTGGCAACATTGGAAGGTTTTATGTAATACAGAAGAGGACACTAAGCTATAATATGCAATAAATCACTTAGGAAAAGCTGCTGGGGGATCTTCTTAACCAAAGAGAATACAGGCCTTTGAGTCGTATTCATGACAGTTAAGGAGGCTCCATAGCATCTCTTCCTTACCCGTTGATTTCTGCTTTGTCACATTAATATTGTCTTATATGTTTTTGATACAAACTTTATCAGTATTAACAGGATATAAAAAACATAATTTCATTATCAGTTGATTTCTCCCTGTGTCACATAACTATTATCTTTGACCACATTTAAAGGACATTAAAAAAAAACATACTGAAAAATAGCAATAAGCAGTACAGTAGTCAGAAAAAACACCAAAGAAGAGGTATAAGAAAGCATCCTGAGCTGACGACAACATGGGCCATGGTCCGTACTGTCAGGAAAAGTTGCTGACGGTTTATTGATGAGTTTCACATAATTGATGTCAGTGTTAGGAATTAGGGTCATGTTTCAGAGTATAAGGCAGTATCATTAAGGACTTTTGTTTACACAATAGCACCTCCATCTTCCAGTAAGCCTATACTGCCATGGTGACATAAAGGTTTATTTCATTAGTTAAAGAAGAAAATGTTGCACTTGACTCACACAGTCCAACAGCACCCTTCCTAGGTAAACTCTTTCGCCTTTGTCTATCAATTTGTACCTTTCCTTCTTGCTGGAAGTTTGCTCTCATTCAGCCAGTCCCAAAGAAGGGCGACCATTCCCAACCCTCTAACTATCGTCCAATTGCTTTAACATCCTGTGTCTCAAAATTTTTTGTGTCAATTCTTAACAGAAAAATTTTAAAGCATCTTTCCTGCCACAACCTTCTTTCTGATCGTCAGTATGGGTTCCGTCAGGGATGCTTCACTGGTGATCTTCTCACCTACCTTTCAGACTCCTGGTCATCCTCCTTTCGGGACTTTGGCGAAAGCTTTGCCATTGCACCTGACATCTCAAAGGCTTTCGATCGAGTCTGGCATAAATCTTTAATTTCCAAACTGGCCTCTTACGGTTTCTATCCCTCTATCTGTGCCTTCATCTCTAGCTTCCTTTCTGGTCGTTCTATAGCTGCTGTTGTAGACGGCCATCGTTCTTCTCCTAGACCTATCAACAGTGGTGTTCTTCAGGGCTCTGTCCTATCACCAACTCTCTTCCTTTTATTCATCAATGACCTATGCTGTACATCTAACCCTATCCACTCATATGCTGATGATTCCACCCTTCACCTTTCCATTCGGTTTCTGCAACGTCCATCTCAGCAGTTACTTCAACAAAAAAGGGATGAGGCTATGGCACACCAAATATCTGACTTGGCTCGTATCTCTGATTGGGGTAAAAATAATCTTGTTATTTTTAATGCATCAAAAACTCAGTTCTTACACTTATCAACCCGACAGAATCTTCCTCAGGATTACCCACTAATGTTTAATAATGTCCAGTTCTGTCCTGGATCATCCTTGAACATGCTTGGGGTTTCATTCTCTCGGGATTTGTTTTGGAAAGAACATATTACATCTCTTGTGAAATCTGCTTCCAAGAGATTAGGTGTGCTAATCCGATTCCGAACTTTCTTTATCCCTGCACAGTTGTTGACCTTGTACACGGGTTTTATTCGCCCGTGTATGGAGTACAACTCTCATGTGTGGGGAGGCTCCCCACATGCAGCTCTTCTCAATTGGGTGGAGTCAAAGGCTTTTCGTCTCATTAACTCTCCTCTTTTACTGATTCCCTTCAACCTTTGCCTCTTCGCCGCACTGTTGCATCTTTATCTCTCTTCTATCGTTACTTCAACGGTCACTGTTCCTCTGAACTGTCTGCTTGCATCCCTCCACCTCTACGTCGGGCACGTAGTACCCGTCTAGCAACAAACTCTCATCTCTATTCTGTCCAGCTCTCTAATGCAAGAGTTAACCGTTACTCCCAGTCCTTCATTTATGCAACTGGTCAACTCTGGAACTGTCTTCCTCTGTCTGTATTTCCTACTTCCTATGATCTCCAGTCTTTCAAATGCAGTGTGTCCAGGCATCTCAAAATGAATGGATCTTGAATTTGGCTCTCTTTTGTATTGTTTTTGCTTTTTCTTGGAGGGAACAGTATGCGGGCCTGTGGCCTTCGGTTCCTTCTTCCTTGCATTAAAAAAAAAAAAAAAA
>JAGKTI010018522.1:520-17639 GCA_018397915.1 Birgus latro | reverse complement strand
CCTCCCTCCCTCCCTCCCTCCCTCTCTCTCTTTCTCTCTCTCTCTCTTTCGAGTAAAGGTATTAAGGTTAGAAAATGAAATATAAAATTTCAATATGTTCACCTGTTCTTTTTTTTTTTTTTTTAAAGAAGGAAACACCGTGGGTACTACCGTACTTTATGTGTATATTATATACAAGTATGTATACGGTTGTCTTTTTATGTAGACAACATAGGTTCTTTATTAAAGATTCCTTGCTGGACAGCTCCCTTAAGAGGGAGCTGGGGTCGTCTTTGTACTTGATAACTGAGATGATTTTTTAAGGTAACACCTCACTCATCTTCTTCCTCGCTACTGGAATCTCTTACATTAATAATAAAGCTCTCATGCAAATGGTTCATTGCCACGTCTTTCTGTCTGTACTCTTCTTCAATCTTCTTTGTATGTGATATACACATTCTCTAGTTTTCAGCAGTTATTTTGGATATTGAATTTCTTGTGATCTCCTCCACATTATGAAGGGTTTGGTGAGCATTTGAATTCCTCCTTCACACCTCATGTTTCACTTGTGCCCAAATAAGTTCTATTGGATTGAGATTGCAATGATATGGAGGAAGTCTCACTACCTCGTGACCGTGATCTTGTGCTATTTTATCTCTCTCAAATATCTGCCTGTCTTTATTTTTGCTTACATGGTACAGCAACTCTGATTTTGTATGTGATGTGTCATGAGGTATGTTATTCTCCACAAACCATTTTATTATGTCACATTTTTTTGAACTCCTGTTGGGTGCTTTATTTAGTACTTTGGAGTGGTAGGATGCATTATCCATTATTGTTATTGAACTGGATGGGATATGTGGAATCAACTGTCTCTTGAACCAAGTCTGGAAACACACATGATTCATTGAATCATGGTAATCCCCTTTGTTTCCATTTTTTGACCGGAACATCAGGAGTCCATTTGGCACAAAACCGTTTTCTCCTCCAGCATGTAGGATAATAAATGGTGCACCTTTTCCTGTTTTTAACTTAGGCCCAACCCTTCCATCAGCAGTAGTCCAGCATTTCCTCACATGTTCATTTTGATTAATCCAAGTTTCATCTATATATACCTCTGGCCTTGGGTTATTGGAGTTTCCGTTTTCTTCAAGGATTCTTAGATATTTGCATCTTGCAATAACGATGTCTTCTCTCTCCATTAGAAGCTGTCTCCCACTTTCTGTCTTCTTAAATCTAAATCCAATTCTTTTAACGAGTTTATAAAGAGAGCTTCTGCCACCCTGAAAATTCAGTGGTGGCTCTTTAACCTTCTCTAAAAGAGTACACATAGAGGGAATCTCACCCCTTTCATAAAAAGATAAAATTTCTCTTGTAAGGCAAGCCTCATTGAAATTGTCCACATTATCCAGGACTGGAGCGGGTCTTATTTTCTTGCGAGAAGGGGAGCGGATTCCCCCTTCCCTCACTTCTTTCTTCATGCGTTGCACCGAACGCATCGATACCCCAGTCGCTGTTGCCGTCTCAACTTCAAGATCGGTTTCACTCGTACTTTCGTCACGTCCACGGAGATACTTATAGACGTTCATCACAACTCTTCTTGTCTGGCTGGCATATGACTGCCAGCCACTTGCATCCTCAGCATCTTGCATCATCACTACAGCCTTGAATAATACAGTAATGCCACAGAAATGGATGTTAGCTTCTCAGATCTGGTTCTATCAGGAATCAGGAGGCAGAATGGCTGGAAGCTGTCTTCTTTGTGGAATATTTGTAGGAAATGCTGACAGGTTCACAGCAGGCATGCTTATATGCCATACAGACTGCCTTCATGAGTCCCTTGTGACTTCACCTATTGACCTGACCAGGGGAAGAGTCTAAGGAAGATTGTGTGTGTGTGTGTGTGTGTGTGTGTGTGTGTGTGTGTGTGTGTGTGTGTGTTTCTGTTATTTCCTTTTGTGATTATTTTTTTCCCTCATGTTGTTCAAGTATAAAGGAGATTAAACGGTTTCGTTACCCAATAGGCGTACTCATAATATGTAAGGAGTTTACGATGCGAACTTAGAGAGAGAGAGAGAGAGAGAAGGGGGGCTTAGCTTGGGATTAATACGTTCTGTGTCCCTCCCTCAGCTCACCCAAATCTTGTCTACAGTCCGAATGTATGCTGTGAATTTGGCTTTGGGTGTTCAGTTTGTCACAACGAAGGCTTCGCTCAATATATAGCCTTAACTAACCTCTCTTATTATAGAACGTAAATGTTCATATCTATATTCTATTACTATATACCGTCAATTCATTTATTTTACTTTATCAAATACTGTTGCCAGTATTTAATATTTTCGAACAATGCAGTCAACTTGGTGACACCGGGAGAACCTTTATGGCTATTTTTAGAAGTTCCTTCTCTCATATTTTAGCTAGTCACTTTATTTTCATCTAATTTTATTCATTACCATAAAGTCTACTTAAGATTATATGACTTTTTATAAGAGCATATTCGTTCTAGATGGCGACTGAAATAATTCCAATAAGTAATACGTGGTGCCTTAGGAAATATCTGGGGAAAATGTAAGTGCCGTCACGTTTTTCCACTCTGCTGAACTCCACTGACAAACCAGCGACAGGGAAAGTTCAGACGTTTCCTCACTCCACCCTAAGGGAGGTGCATCTCCACCCCGTCTCGGTAAACTCAGTATAGGCATTTGAACTGCCCAGTTACTTTGGTACCACGACATGGGCATATTTCTCCCAGGAAGTGAAGAGACTTAAATACTACACAAACAGCAGACACTTCTGGTTTCAAAATTGTCTGTCCTACACAGTGTTATCATCACAGACAGACCTCAGCACAGCTAGAAATACAGAATAACAACACTGCATTAATTTTACCCTTTATGCAGATGAAAAATCCATGCACAAATGTGTTCATGAGGCTGAAAGTGTTAAAAATATAGTCTCTGCATACATACATGTCATTTTTGTATACAGGTGTGAAATACAGAATACTTGCCTATTGGACAAGATTGCTGGCTGAGACATTCTGATCACATGACCACCAGAAACAACATTAAATAAAAATTGCATACTCTTTTGTCAATAGGTCTATTTATCTTTGGGGGGAGGCGTGATGGGGGTTCCGCCGGCATAGATCATGGGTCCGGGGTAAGATGGGGCTTGAACCTGTGCTAGAGGGTACAGGGCATTGCGGTTCCCAGGCTGCCGCTTCTGCCCAATAGAGAGGGGCCCGAACCTGGGAGTAGCGCCCCAGGAGGCTGCCCTATCAGTGGGTGTATAATGCCGGGGCAGTTGCAGTGCCAAGGTGCGCATGGAGGTTGTCCCTGCAGCTGTCCTGGCAGGGTGCCCTGAGGCCACTACCGCAGCCACTGGTATGCTGGTGGGCTAGGGGTCCCAGATCCATTGCCTGGACCTAGGACTGTGCAATGGGAGGGGCCTGTGGAATGTTTACCCCCCTTTTATCTTACCGACTATGACTTACAAATATAAGAAACAAAGCAAGCCTGAGGACAGTAAATCACCCAGGGGGTTTTGAATGGGTTCGTGGAATGTGGGAAGTTTGAGGGAAAGAGCAGGGAAAATCGTTGAGGCATTCAGTAGGAGGTGGGTGGATGTGGCATGTTTGCAGGAAGTCCGGTACAGGGGTGGATCAACCAGAAAGATTGTTGGGAAGGATTCTTACTATAAGTTGTTTTGGTAGGGGGGGAACTGATGGATATGGGGGTGTGGGTGTGTTGGTTGCAGAGAAATGGGTGGAATATGTTATGAATGTTATGAGAGTAAGTGATAGGATATTAGTAGTGAATATTTTGATCGGTAGGAAAATGATTGTAATTATATCGGCATATGCTCCACAGGCAGGATTGGATGACGCAGAGAAGGATAGATTTTGGGATGATTTAATATGTGTAGTAGGTGGTATGGGCGACGATGAGGTAGTGGTTCTGGGAGGGGATTTGAATGGTCATGTGGGTGAAGCAGCTCAAGGTTATGAAGGAGTCCATGGGGGGTGTGCATATGGTGTGAGGAATGCAGAAGGGGAAAGAATACTCGAGTTTGGGGAGGCTGTGGACATGATTGTGTGCAACACACATTTTAGAAAAAGAATGAGTCATTTGATTACGTACGAGTCCGGGGGAAATAGCAGTCAGATTGAATATTTTCTTGTCAGGAGGGTTGATAGGAGGTTACTGAGGGATGTTAAAGTTATAGGAAGCGAGGAGTGTGTGCAGCAGCACAAACTGTTGATTTGTGACATGGTGCTTAAAGAACAATTGATGAGAAGGAGGACATATGTACCTAGGAGGAAAATATGGAAGCTGGGAAACCAATCAGTAAGGGATGCCTTTTATAGTGAGATGAGGAGAGTGGTGGCTGAACAGGGAGCCGTCGATAGAGGCATTAATTAACAGTATAGAGCCCTTAAGAACAACCTCTTGAGAGTTACCGATGCAATATGCGGTTGGACAAGAGGCCCACCTAGACATAAAGTAACTAGGTGGTTGAATAAGGGTGTAGAAGCCGCAGTTAAGGAGAAAAGAAGGCTTTTCCGGGAATGGAAGAAGGGTGGTAACAGGGAGGAGTACTTGGCTGCCAAGCACAAGGCTAGAAGAGAGGTATACAGGGCGAAGCCTGAGTCACAGAGACTTTTACTTGATAATCTAAATCATGGGGATAGGAAAAATACGATTTTTAGGGTGGCAGATCAGGTGAAGAGGAATAATCGGGACATTGTAGGTGAGCAGTGTGTGAAGAATGATGAAGGAAGGGTAGTGGTGAACAGTGGGGATATTAATGATGCATGGAGAGAGCATTATAGCCAGTTGTTGAATGAGGACTTTGATTGGGATAAGGAAGGTTTGGAGCCAGCAGATCCAGTGTTTGACCCTTAGCCTTTGATTGGCACTGCTACTGTGAGTGAGGCAATAATTAGGATGTGGGTGGGGAAGGTGGCAGGTATGTCTGGGTTGACTGCTGAAATGTTGAAGGCCTCAGGAGATACTGGGGCAAGGTTAGTCATTGACCTGATAAATATGATTATAAATGAGTGTGTTGTCCCAGATGATTGGCTGAAGAGTGTTGTTGTAAATGTGTACAAAGGGAAGGGTGATGCCCTGGAAAGGGGAAATTACAGAAGTATAAAGCTCCTAGATCAGATAATGAAAGTAAGGGAGAGAGTTCTAGAAGGTATGATTAGAGAAAGAGTGAATATTGATGAGATGCAGTTTGGGTTTATGCCAGGCAGGGGGACCACTGATGCCATATTCATTGTTCGACAGCTACAGGAAAAATATATTGGAAAGAAAAGGGAATTGTATTTTGTGTTTGTTGATCTGGAAAAGGCCTTTGACAGAGTCCCTAGAGAGGTGGTGAAGTGGGCAATGAGAAAGCTAGGGTTGGAAGAGTGGCTGGTTAGGGTGGTTATGGCCATGTACGCGGGTGTTCGCACCCAGGTAAGAGTGAATGGAGTTTTGAGTGATGAGTTTTCTGTGAATGTTGGTGTGCATCAGGGGTCAGTTTTGAGTCCCTTGTTGTTTATCATGGTACTTGAAGCCCTCTCACGTGACTTCAGAGATGGACTTCCATGGGAGATGTTGTATGCTGATGATTTAGTGTTGATTGCAGAGAATGAAAAGGAGGCGGAGGAAAGATTTAAGAAATGGAGACATGGTATGGGGTACAAGGGCTTAAGGGTAAATGCAGATAAAACAAAAGTGATGATATCTAGGGTTGGTGGCGGTAAAATCAGAGGAGAGGGAGAGTGGCCATGTGCAGTTTGCCAGAAAGGTGTGGGAAGTAATTCCATATTGTGCAGTGTTTGTGATAAATGGGTGCACAAGAGATGTAGTGGTATTAGTGGTAGACTGCGAGATAATGCTGATTTTATGTGTGCAGCGTGTTCGGGAGAGCAGGTGGACATTGTTAGGCGTGAAGGGATTGAACTTGCTGGTGAGTCTCTTGAGTGTGTGGAGGATTTTTTTTATTTGGGAGACATGTTATGTGCTGGAGGTGGGGCTGGAGCTAGCTTGGTTGCTAGGGTGAGAAGTGGTTGGAAGAAGTTCAGGGAGCTGTTGCCTCTTCTGACATTGAGAGGACTCTCCTTACGTGCTAAGGGGTCCTTGTATGCAGCATGTGTTAGGGGTGTGATGCTGTATGGTAGTGAGACCTGGGCAGTAAAGGAAGAGGATATTCGCAGGCTTAAACGTACAGAAATGACAATGTTTAGGTGGATGTGTAGTGCGTCCCTGTGTGCAAGGCCTGGGGTGGCTGGGTTTACGATGGAAGAGTTGAGAGGTAGGATTGGACTGGAGTGTATTGGTGTTGTGGTGAAGAGAGGTAGGCTGAGGTGGTTTGGACATGTGGAGAGGATGGGGGATGATAATTGGGTGCAGAAGGCGAGAAGTGTCAATATTGGGGGAGGGGTAGACCGAGAAAGACATGGGACGAGGTCATTAAGAGTGACCTCAGGGTTAAGGGATTGAACAGGGAGGCTGCCAAAGATCGAGCTGCATGGAGAGCCGCCATTAGGTGACCAAGGCCGATGCATGCAAGCATGTTGGAGCCTTCAAAAACTAAATGAAACGAAACGATGCCTGTCTCTCTGTCTGTATATCAGTCTGTCTGTCTCTGCCTGTCATCAGATAGACCCCCACCATTCTTTGAATTTTTGACCAAGGTCAACGCATGCAAGCATGTTGGAGCCTTCAAAAACGAAACGAAACGAAACGAAACAATGCCTGTCTCTCTGTCTGTGTATCAGTCTGTCTATCTCTGTCTGTCATCAAATAGACCCACACCATTCTTTGAATTTTTGCATATCTATCTATAGTGTGACAACTGCATTAGACTGCCAGGCACTACAGTAAAAAAAAAAAATCTTCCAACTCTATGTGTCATCATTAGCCACGATCATTAATTGGATTTAAAACCTTATATTTCTCACCCAGGTATGGAAAACAAGTTACTTTACTTTTGTACATTTGAGTATATTGCTCATCCATGAATGGCATAGTTGTATATGATCAGTAAACCCCAACTATCCCCTAGACTTAAACCCTTATATTTTGGTCTGCAGGTGTGGAATACAGGATACCACCCCTATGGAAGAGACTGCTGGCAGAGGCAATTGACTTCTTGCTGCTTATTGCTATTAAGTTAGCTGTCACATTTGCTGCTGTTGATGCCTTTGGTCTCCTGTGAGTATTATTATCATCATCATCATCATCAGTCATTATAATCAACCTACAGTTCACTGGATTCATGTGCAGATAAGTCTAGGGCCACAACAGCAACAATTTTGTTGTCATCATCATCAGCAGCAGCAGCAGCATGTGCAATGTGCACTGCCATTGATTCTTCTTGTCTTCTTTGAGTGACTGCCTTTGCAACAGTTCATTATCACCATCATCACTGTTATATGGACATAGCAGTGTACTGGTAATACCTGTAGTTGCAATACCAGGCTCATCTTGGATAGAAATTTTTGAACTGTAGGGTAAAATTTCCCCCCTCCTGCATTCCACCATCCTCCTTTTGGGGGTCAGGGAAGGAGTTGAATGATGTTTGTATAACCAGGCAGTGTAGCAGTTTGGTTATATCAGCATCACCACAGTTACCCTTCACCAATAGTCCACTAGTATCATCATCACTGTACAGTACTCTTTGACTGTACTATCACATATACTAAAAGGTATTAAGTCTGAGACACTGTCATTTTTCAGATGAAAGGTTAAGATTTATGAGCTAAAGCACTTTGGAAGTGGCATGTTGTCAGATTATTGGCAGATGCCCACTGTTTCCCATGTCATCCCAGGTTGAATGAAATAGTCTGGTTAATAGTTGATTTACACATTCCCTACCAGTCCTAAAGCCATCCTGTTATCACTCACCAGGCCTTGTGATACAGAGTATTCCTTACTTTTTCTACGATAATTCTTCCATATACCTTTCCTATAACATTATCCAGCCACAAGTAAACAGAATCAAAATCCAAGCTGAGACTCTCATACTGTTACATCGTATTACGCATCTCAGATTTTTTTTTTTGCATCCACTTTGATTGCCTTTATTTTGTATAGTTCTAAGCACTTGTATTTGTAACACACTGTAATTTCTAAAACTGTAATTTTTCAGGTCAAAGGTTGAAAAGTATGACTTGGAAAACCTTGGAACAGACCTGTTGTCTGACTATCGACTGACCCTAACCCTTACCTATGACATCCTTGTTCTGGAGCTCATTCATCGTGTGGGCAGCTGTGTCTTTGAGGTAGGTATAGTAGTAGCAGTAGTAGGGATGGTAGTGGTTATAATCATATTAATAATACCGAAAAAGAACTGGAATGAGGCCATAGAGTGTGATCAAAGGGATAAAGGACTGAATAGGAAGGCTGCCAGTGATTGAGCAGCATGGAGAGCCACCATTAGATGCCTAAGGCTGACACATGCAAGCACTTTGGAGCCTTTATAAATTATATGACTATTTGATATGATACAAATAATAATAGCAGTAGTAGTAGTGGTAATTGTACTGTATTTACATTGAAGCAAAGGGAGAAGTGTGGGTAGAGCAGTGCCAGGCAAGAATGTGGTGGTGATAGTGATGATGATGATATACCAACCTCTCTCTTGCAGGCACTGTGTTTGCATCGAGGTACAGGGGGAGGCGTGGGTGGAGCAACGCCAGGCAAGAAAGTGGTAGGACTGCGAGTAGTGCACTGTCAGTGGCTGGCTCCAACCACACATGATCAGGCACTCATATACCCTGCCACAGATTTGGGGTGAGTTGATGCATTATGTTCCTTTGATAAATCAGTTGTGTATGTGTTACCATGTCTGTAATAAATTTGCATTCACCTGACAGCACTGGAAAGCTCTCACGACTTGAATAGTGTTTCCTGGTTGGAGGAAAGTAGATGAGCTTTGGTTATGAGGTAGGAATGAGTGTTCCTGATTACTAGTCTTATTAACCCTCCAGTCAACATACACGTGGCCATCAACATAGCTGAAATAGGTTAGGGGTCTTTGTCAGGATAAGCACACAATAGTACACAGCTGATAGAGCCAACTTTCATTTCTTGGACTGGATAGATCTGGGTCACGCACACACTTTCATTCACCATCCAGCTCCCAGGAATCCTGGCTTTACATGATAAGTATACTTCTCCATGTGTAGCTTTGTTTGTACGTGTCAGACAAAGTCATTAGTGTCCATATATTTCAGACCTAATTAAACTGATAAATTTGTAGGACAGTGGAGCACCCATGATATAGTACAAGGTAAAAGAATAGGTTGCTGAATACAGATAGCTAAGGTTGCTTTTGCATTATCGCTTATTGTATATTACGTCAAGCGGTCTAGTGGTTAGAATGTCCCAGTCAGAGTGATGGCCCCAAGATTTTTTTTTTTTCATCAGGGGAAGTCTGTAGGTTGTCTACCCATAAATGTACTGGATTTTGCAGGCCTAGCCTTAAGTCCCTACACCTTAAAAGGGTTAATATGGGATTGGCTGGTACAGATGCATTTTCATCATCATCATCATGATCTTTTTTCCCCACTCATACTCATTTCAGTTTAACTAGATGTAAAATTGTCATTCATTCTCATCTTAAATGTCAGGACCAACTTGCTGAGCCCCAGGCTCTTATGCTTCTCATGGGGCAGTGTAGGATTGATGATGGATGGATGGATGGAAAATTGTCATCTCTCCATCTTGAATGCTCATCTGTAACTAGTGATAACACTAGAATATGGTGCTAGTCTTCAAGAAATGGAGTGAAAAAGATGTGAATCCTTAATATTGTCTTATTCTGAAGTTGAAGTACAGTATGGGAAACAGGTTGCAAAGGGATGAAAATCTTTGTCAAATTAGAGCGAAGGAACTAGAATGAGGGTGCATTTGCTTGTTTACATAGATCTCACTTAGTGCATGTGGACTTTGAGGTTAACACATTTTATTACAGATGACCATACAGTATCTAAGTTATAGTAATTATGTGTATATCACACACAATATACAAATTCTGTAATAATTACTGAGTAGCCTTGGCTGAAATTCTGGAATGTTGAAATATGTTGCACCCTTCATAGAAGTAGTAGTAGTAGTAGCAGCAGCAGTAGTAGTAATAGTAGCAGCAGCAAGCCTCAGAAATCCTGACCACTTCACAGTCCTAGTAATAGTAGTAGCAGCAAGCCTCAGAAATCCTGACCACTTCACAGTCCTAACCATCTACAAATAGTTTTGGGATACCATCAGACAATTTTATTCAGCTTAGGGATGGCTTGGCATCCTCTAAGAGTCAGATAATGAATGAATTCTTTCAAAAGCTCAGCCTTCCATAAAGGTTTCTCCGTTTTTTATGTTCTGATGTGGTTAGGCAGTGACATGCTTGCATCCCATATGGTGCACTTTTTTGTCCCTGCACTACTGTACAGGAATTGTGATAAAATGCATTTGTTAAAAGAGGGAGACACGAAGGCAGTTTTTTGGTGACCAACTGTTCGTGGCTATAGATTGATCAGTAGATGGATAGACAGCTTAAATAACGAATAGCTGTTAAAAAATTGACCTACCACTAAGCCATCCCTTATATTCGGCACCAGATTATGTAACGCTGTGGTCTTGGCTCTATAGATGTTCTCATTGATGTTCCTGTCCCCAGTATGGTGCATCTTCTTGTCCCTCCAGTACAAGAATAATGATAACAATTTGCGGTAGTTAGAACAGAGTGACATGGAGACAGTTTGTTTGTGGCTATCTCTTCCAGAATTGAAACATCTGGGAATAGACTGATAAATTGATAAAAAGGCAACTGAAACAAGGATACTGTTAAAAAAAAAAAAAAAAAAAAAGCAACCTGCCACAACCTTCCCCAACTTGCCAACAGGTTGTGTCGTGCTGTGGTGCGGTCGGCCCTAAAGACATTCTCACTGATGTTCCTCTTCCCTGTATGGTGCACCTTCTTCTCCCTACACCACAGCCGAACTTTCTATGATGTCGTGGCGGGGTCCGTTGTGGTCGAGGAGGGCCCTATAGCGCGACCTCAGAACAACAGCAACAATAACAACAACAGGAATGATAATAATAATAACAACATGCGTTAATTTGATGTCCATTCTTCATTCTCATTTATGATGGCTCCTTGTTCTTTCCCTGTTCTTTTCATGCCAGCGATTTCTTCAGCGCCTTTAATGTTGAGGAAGTGCCTGTAGTCCAACCTCAGAAACAGCAACAGCAGGATTGAATATGGTATGCTAATAAAAGTTTGCAATAATTTGGTGTGAATTTTTTCAGTATGATGGCATCTTGTTCTCTTCTTGTTAGGTTCTTGTTCTTTTCATACCTGCAGTTTCAATAATAACAGCAGCAGAATTGATAGTTATCCATCCATCCATCCATCCATCCATCCATCATCCAATCCTATGTCACCCCATGAGGAGCATAGGAGCCTGGGACTAGGCAAGTTGGTCCTGACATTTTAGATGAGAGTGACCAGCCTCACTCATCCCTGAGTGGCATTTTGTGAGGAATAAGCCCCAGCCATCCCTTGGATATAAACCTGCACCGGCTCAATCCAATTGGAGCATCTTTATTGCTCACTAAACCACTAGGTGCCATAATTTGGTTATATGGTTGCCACCTAGCATAGTAAGTAGTTTCCTGGCGTACAGGAAACCATTCAGCTTGTCACTCAGTGTAGAATCACCCATAGGCAGAAGGAAGAGGAAAGAATGAAGGAAAGAATGACAGATGAGAAAGGAAGGAGGAGAGGAAAGGGCAGACACTCGAAGCAGCACTACATCAAGTGAGTAGATGGTGAGCGCCTCCACGTACCACATAATAATAATAATAATAGTAATAACAACATATGTTATTGTGATGTGCTGTACCTTTTGTACACTAACTTGGCCTAAAGTTAACAATAAATTAACTCTAGAAAATTGATGCTAGTCATGATGAAATGGTGTGGAAAGAATGTAAAACCATAAAAATATCTTTTTCTGACACTTCAAGTTATTTATTTATTTATTTTTTTTTGTGTGTCCAACTCTGGGCAAAGGCTTCAGGGCCTATTTCCAAGTCCCAGTAGTCCTCCTTGGGGCCCAGTAGTCCTCCCACATTTCCACATGTCACCACTTTGGCACTAACACCCACCATCCATATTGAATACACCATGACTGTCTCATACAGGACTGGTGTGCTGGTATTAGCGGGGGTACTTTTTTATGATACAGGACTGATGTACTGGTATTAGTGGGGGTACTTTTTTATGATATGTCGGCGGGTCATCTGGTAGATCTGAAAAGTCTGCTTTTTAACCCGTTAACCGCGGGTCGTCATTTTCGTGACGGTCGGGTGCAATGGATCATACCGCGGGGCGTCACTTGAGTGACTGTTTTTTTTTTTATTCGCCCGGGCTTCCAGGTGGTGACTTGTATCATCTATCAGCACTGCCAATGTCCAACAATAGTCAGAGCTGCTAATGTCATCAGTGCTCCCATCCATTGTTGACAGTTTAGCCATTTTCGCCCATTTTAGACTCCCCTCCCTACCTCCCCTCCATTACCCTCTCGTGTCGTCTGCTCAGCCGCTCTGCGCTAAGTAAATCTTCGGATTTTTCCACTGTTTTCATCCATTGAAATGAGCTCTTTGCCCTATTCTTATACAAAATAATATATTACTGTATATAAAAAAAAATAAGGCAATTGATAGTGCCATACACCTGGAATTGACTAATTATCACTTGTCAGCATCCAACGTGCACTCGTTCGCTAATTTCCCTTGCTTTTTTTCCCTGTGAAATATGCCGTATGAGCTACTCCCATAATATAAATGTATATAAGAAAGGAAGGGAGAAGCCTGAGTGATATTTATATTCACCTGGTACTAGCTAATTTATTATGTATTGTCTAGATTTCCCATGACTTATTTCTTAGCATATATATTAGCAGCTGACATTTTCAACTCTTTGCTACCGAGATACGTATTGTACAGTCAGTTCGCTCTCGTCCTTCATGGTGAAATCACTCCCCTCCATTTCTGCGGCTTTTGCGCCCATTATAAAAGGCCCTGTGACCTCTACCCCTACTAAACACCATGTGCAAAGTGGTAAAGGACTGTAGATATATATATAAGTGTAATAAAGTACTAGAAATAATAAAGTGTGAGTGTGTATATGAGTAAGAAATGACAGAATACCAGCGGCGAGTTAGCGCAAGTGGGAGGCTCGTACGCGCTTGTATTATACATTGCNGTGTATGGAGTACAACTCTCATGTGTGGGGAGGCTCCCCACATGCAGCTCTTCTCAATAGGGTGGCGTCAAAGGCTTTTCGTCTCATTAACTCTCCTCCTCTTATTGATTCCCTTCAACCTTTGTCTCTTTGCCGCACTGTTGCATCTTTATCTCTCTTCTATCGCTACTTCAATGGTCACTGTTCCTCTGAACTGTCTGCTTGCATCCCTCCACCTTTACGACGGGCACGTAGTACCCTTCTAGCAACAAACTCTCATCCCTTTTTTGTCCAACTCTCTAATGCAAAGTTAGCCGTTACTCCCAGTCCTTCATTTATGCAACTGGTCAACTCTGGAACTGTCTTCCTCTGTCTGTATTTCCTACTTCCTATGAGCTCCAGTCTTTCAAACACAGTGTGTCCAGGCATCTCGAATTGAATGGATCTTGAATTTGGCTCTCTTTTGTATTGTTTTTGCTTTTTCTTGGAGGGAACAGTATGCAGGCCTGTGGCCTTTGGTTCCTTCTTCCTTGCATAAAAAAACAAAACAAAAAAAAACCATGTGGCTCGCATATATGGTTTTCTGGCCGTAACAGCGTTGCACTTTGCCCAGTTTGTGTGTGGGAAAAGGTGAAGGACACAATACTTACCCATTTTTCCCAACTGTCTTAAAGCTGTGCACTTTGGAAACACTTTGAGAGGATATTTTCTTCTTTCCATTTAATTTTTTCCGCAGGTATCTTGCACTAGTGTAATGGATACCTTATTCTCAGCCATGAGGTAGATGATTGTACTATTGATTAGGCTTTTTGGCACATTTTCTTGGCATTGAACTAATGCTTTTCTCACTAATTATGTCATACATTACTTATTCTATTTGCACTTTATATCACATGTACGGAGAATATCATGTATTTTGCATAATAAAACACGGGCAAGAAATACATGTAAGTGCTACCACAGAAAGTAATTTTCTGCATGTGCACATATGGTTTTCTTTCATAAATGGTAAGGTATTTCAACATATTTACAAGCACTTCACATCAGCTTTGGACATCTGTAATTACTACAGAAACAAACACACACACACACACACACACACACACACACACACACACACACACACACACACACACACACACACACACACACACACACACACATACATACATACATACATACATACATACATTCGGCAAAAGTGACCATGCAGTATTAAATTGCAACTTCAGGATTACATATGATATAGTTAACAATAATGAAAGTTACAAAAAGAGCCTTAACTATAAAAAGGGCAATTATCAAATACAATCCATTACAGATGAAGGGATCCTCTATACACAGGCGAAGATATTTGTGAAGCACTAAATAAGAATTTCCAATCATTTATTACAGAAGAAAATAATTTTGAGTGGGATGATACACTACATGCATACCCAAACATATTACCAGATATACAAATATTAGAGAAAGAACTACAGGAGGAGTTAAGTAAATTAGACAAAGGAAAAGCAAATGGTCCAGATGAAATTTCATGTTGGGTGCTACATGAATGTACAAAGGAGTTAAGTAGACCATTATATTTAATATTTAAGGAATCCTTGGGTCAAGATAAAGTACCTGATATTTGGAAGAAAGCAAACATTGTCCCCTTATTCAAAAAAGGGAATAGACAAAATGCACTCAACTACCGACTGGTATCACTAAACGGTGTTGTAAATAAGATATTGGAAAAGCTGATAAGAAAAGTTTGAGTAAACCATCTAGAAGAACACAATATGATAACAGAAAGGCAATTTGGTTTCAGAAAGGGAAGATCATGTTACTAATCTATTAAGCTACATGACAGAGTTGCAGAAACACTATAGAAAGAGAAGGATGGGTGGACAGTATCTATCTAGATTTCAAGAAAGCATTTGTCAGAGTACCGCACCAACGACTCTTATGGAAACTGTACCATCAAGGAGGAATCCGAGGCAAACTGTACTGTTGAATGCAAGATTTTCTCAGGAAAAGGGAAATGAGAACAGTACTAAGAGGAAACTACTCATCATGGAGGGAAGTGACTAGTGGATTTTCACAGGGCTCAGTGTTGGCACCAATTATGCTTTTATTGTACATAAATGACATAGCTAGTAATACTAGAAATGAAAGCTATTTAAATATGTTTGTGGATGATGCAAAAATACAAAGGAGAATTACTAACACAGACTCTTGTAAAGAACCACAAGAAGAATAAAATAAACTTCATGAATGGAGTAAAATGGCAAATGGAATTCAGTGTGGACAAGTGTTATGTACAGTAATCAAGTTTGGTAAAAACAGGAAAAGACCAGATTGGGTTTATAAGCTACGAAGTAAAACTCTACACATATCAGAAAGAGAGAAGGAGTTAGGTGTGAATATCAATAACAGACTATTTCCAGCTGACCATATAAATGAGAAGGTACGGAACATGTATACTATCAACCTATCTATCTATAGCCCGACGCCCTAATCCCGCAAAGGGTGGCTGCAGACAAAATGCCTCCAAGTCGCTCTGTCACCCACCATTTGCCTACCCTCCTCCCAGCTCACTCCCCCCTCTCTCATATACCTCTCAACTCTATCCCTCCACCTTATCCTCGGTCTTCCCCTCCCTCCACCCCACCTGCATACACCCTCTTAGTCAGTCTTTCATTCTCCATTCTCTCCACATGTCCAAACCACCTCAGTGTACTTCTCCTAATCTTCTCAACCACATCCACATCCACCCCACAACGTTCCTTCACTTCTTCATTCGTCAACCTCTCCCTCCATGTCACTCCACGTGCTCCTCTCAAGTAAGTCATTATCCACTGCTCTCACTCTTGACTTGTTACCCTCTAGCAAGGTCCATGCCTCGCTTCCATACATCAGGGTAGGGATCACAATACTATCATGGAGTGACTTCTTGATTTCCATACTCACCTCCCTATCTCTTATCACTGCTTTCTGTGAACCAACAACCTTCCTTCCCTGCTGTACCCTTTCAAGTATTTTATCTCCAAAACATCCATCCTTACTCATCACACTACCCAAGTACTTGAATGCACTCACATTCTCCATATCCTCACCATCCAACTTCACTGTGCATTCTGTGACTTCATTCCTCTCAAACACCATAACTTTACTCTTGTTTATGTTGACTTTCAGATTCCTCTTCTTACACACTGTCCCAAATTCATTCACCAAACCTTGCAACTCCCATTCATCTTCACTCAACAGTACTGTATCATCAGCAGACAACAACACTGGAATCTTCCACATCTCACCCTCATTCATTAGAGCTACTTCCACATCCACTGCCCTACCTTGCACCTTTACAACCCCATCCATGTATATATTACACAGCCATAGAGACATCACAGAACCCTGTTTCAGTCCCACATTCAGATCGAAGAACTCACTCAGCTCACCATCCACTCGCACAGTAGCCCTAGCTCCTTCGTACATACTCTTCACAGCACTCGACAATTTCCCCTCCACTCCATATATTCTTAATACCTTCCACATACCTTGCCTATCTATTCTGTCATAAGCTTTCTCCTAGTCCATGAAGGCAGCATACACTTTCTTTCCCTTCTCTAGATACTTCTCCACTAAACATCTTAGAACAAATATCTGATCTACACACCCTTTTCCCTTCCGAAATTCCCCTTGTTCTTCTCCAACTAACTCCTGTTATATGCCTAACCCTGTCAATAAGTATTCTACCATATATCTTTCCAGTCACACTAAGAAGGCAAATACCCCTATGGTTACCACATACTTCTCTCTCCCCTTTTCCTTTATATAAAGGAACAATTATACCTGATTTCCAGTCCTCTGGAACCCTTCCCTCTTCCCAAGCCAATCTACACAACTTCCATATCCA
>JAGKTI010018521.1:0-17640 GCA_018397915.1 Birgus latro | reverse complement strand
TGCATGCAGGTACTGTTGCGTATCGTTTCTGTTTTCGTTTTTGAAGGCTCCAACATGCTTGCATGCGTCGGCCATAGTCACCTAATGGCAGTTCTCCATGCTGCTCGATCTCTGGCAGCTTCCCAATTTAGTCCCTTAACACTGAGGTTACACTCAGTGACCTCGTCCCAGGTCTTTTTCGTTCTACCTCTCACTACCCTACCCCCAACATTTATACTTCTCACTTTTTGCACCCAATTATCATCCCCCATCCTTTCCACATGCCCAAACCGAAACCACCTCAATCTGCCTCTCCTCATCACAACACCAATACACTCAAGTCCCATCCTACCCATCAACTCTTCCATCGTAAACCTATCCCCCGCCAGGCCTTGCACTCAAGGACGCACTGCACGTCCACCTAATCATTGCGATTTCTGTATGCTTGAACCTGTGAATATCCTCTTCCTTTACTGCCCAGCTCTCACTACCATACAGCATTATTCTAACACATGCCGCATATAAAGATCCCTTAACATGGAGGAAGAACACTCTAAATGTCAGGAGAGGTAACAGCTCCCTGAACTTCTTCCGACCATTCCTCACTCTAGCCTCAGTGCTAGCTCCTGCCCCACCTCCAGCACATAACATGTCTCCTAAATAAGAAAACCCTTTCACACACTCGAGAGATCCACCAGCAGCTTCAATCATTTCACGCCTGACAATGTCCACATGCTTTCCAAAATACACCGCAGACACGGCTCAATCGGTAGAGAGGCCTGCAGTCCTAACGAACCCAGGTTCAAATCCCCGCTGGGGCTAGGAACAGATTAAGGATTTGAATTTCATTAAATCAAGCTTTACTGATCTACCAAAAGACCCGCCGACATGTCGTAAAAATACCTCCGCTAATACCAATACACCAGTCTTGTATGAGACAGCCCTAGCATGTATTCAGTATGAACGGTGGGTGTTAGCGCCGAAGTGGTGACATGTAAAGGTTTAAGGTATGTAGGAGGACTGCTGGGCCTTCATAGCAGGCTGTGAAGCCTATGCCCAGAGTCTGACATAAAAAAAAAACATGAAATCAGAATTACCTGCCAGTCTACCTCCAGTGCCACTATATCTCTTATGCACCCACTTATCACAAACACTGCACAAGTTGGAATTACTTCCCTCCCCCTTGTGACAAATTTCACATGGCCACTCTCCCTCTTTTTTGACAGTATCGCCACCAGCCCTAGATACCACCACTTTTGTTTTATCTGCATTTACTCTTAAGCCTTTGTGCCCCATGCCATGCTCTCCACTTCCTAAATCTTTCCCCCGCCTCCCTTTCATTCTCTGCAACTAACATCAAATCATCAGCATACAACATCTCCGACAGGAATCCATTTCTGAAGTCACGTGAGAGGGCTTCAAGTACCTTGATAAACAACGAAGGGGTCAAGACTGACCCCTGATGCACACCAACATTCACGGAACACTCATCACTTAAATATCCATTCACCATTTCCTGAATGTGAAGAACAATAGAAACTTAGTGCCAAAATCCAGCACAAAGCTATATCATCGGCTACAAGTTGCGTACGCTGGTCGGGACGGAAATACAGATACGGCATCGGGAAGGAATTGGGTCAATGGAAAAAGTATATCATATCACAGATGGGGTTAGTGACATCAGGAACGGAGTTAGATGTCAGAAAGAAGACCAGTAGAGGTAAGGAGGGACATTATATTATGACAGGAAAAATACGATGATTCTCGGAGAAAATCTGAAATGAGGGGAGGGCGTTGGAGGGGAGACAGAAAAGGAAATGAAATACGTCGCTGTACAGTGTAAAGAGGACAATCAAGGAAAATATGACGTATAGAGAGAATGGTATTGCAATGAGTACAGAGGGGAGGGTGACCACCAGACATCAAATATGAGTGGGTAAGTCTAGTATGACCAATTCTAAGACAAGTTAAAGCAGTCTCACATCTCCTATTACGGTGGCAAGGGGCTAGCCAAGGAGAAATAAATGGTTTAACAACACGTAGTTTATTATTAGTGATAGAGTCCCAGCAAGACTGCCACCGGTGCTGAAGGAAGGAAGTTAGGGCAGGATGAAAATCAGAGACTGGAATGAGGAAGGAAGGAGAAGCATCTTTGGCAACAGCCGTGCGACCCAACTGATCAGCACGTTCATTGCCCGCGATGCCCACATGTCCTGGGACCCAGCAGAACTGGACTGTTTTACGATGAGAGGAGATACGGAACAACCATTCCAAGATACGAAGGACGAAAGGATGAGAAGCAGGAGTTGACTGAAGAAGGGATAGCGCACTGTATGAATCAGAGAACATCACAAATGAGGGAGAGGAGGCACGACAAATATACCGCAACGCAAACCAGAGGGCATATAACTCTGCTGTTAGAACACTTGCATAGGTAGGAAGACTAAAATGATAAAAGGTGTCAGGAGAGAGGATCGCTCAACACCCTCCGGGGTTTCTGAACCATCAGTGTATATAGAGATTGCAGAGGAATAGTGGGAGAGATGGTCAGAAAACCGGGCACGGAGAGTGAATGAAGAAGAATTGGACTTGGAATAGGGGAAAATGGAAGGACAAATGTGGGGTTGCGGAAGTAGCCAGAGGGGAAAAAGACATGTGCGGTAAGAAAAAATATTACTAACAGCAAGAGAGGAATGCGAATGGAGAGTACGAGCTCGAACTGCAAAAGGTGGCCTGGTTCTAGGAGTGGAAAACATGTCTAGGTCAGAAGTGGGAGGAAGTATGAGGAAAACAGTGCAACTTAGCGTAAGTACGAAGAGAAAGTAGAGCACGATGGCGGAAAAGTGATGGAACTCGATTCAGCATACAGACTCTCAACTGGGGAGGATTTAAACGCGCCAAGTACCAGACGGAGACCGTGATGGTGCACAGAATCAAGTTGTTGGAGGACGGTGTCTGAAGCGGAAGAATAAACTTGGCAAGCATAATCAAGTTTGGAGAGAACGAGAACAATATGGAGCCGAAGGAGAGTAGCCCGATCAGCACCCCACGACACATGAGACAAAGTTTGTAAGAGACGAAGGCGTTGCAAAGCTGAGATTTTCAAGGAGGCAATATGATCCTTCCAAGTAAGACGGGAGTCAAAAAGAAGGCCGAGAAAGGAGACAGAGGTTTTGTATAGGAGAAGAGAGCCATAGAGAAAAAGATGTGGTTGGGAAATAAGATGAGAGCGAGTAAAAGTAATAGCATGAGACCTAAAGAGAACCGAAAGCCACGATAAGTAGCCCATTCTGAAGCAGCAGAAACCGCACATTGAATAAGAGCACCAAGGGCAGAGGTGTCAAAATTTGAGGCATAAATTGCAAAATGATCTACATATAAAGAAGAGTGGACACCAACTGGGAGGCAGGATATAATCCCATCAGTTGCCAATAAAAACAGAGTAGTGCTAAGAACACTGCCTTGGGGGACACCTTCATATTGTGGGAAGGGATCTGAATAAGTATGCTGAACACAGACTCTAAAGAAACGAGATGATAAAAAATTCTTTAAGAAAACACCAAGGTTACCATCGATACCACAAGAACGAACTCTGCGTAAAATATGACAGCGACAAGCTGTGTCATAAGCCTTCTCAAGGTCAAAGAACACTGCGACCACAGATTGTCGAGTGACAAAGGCTGAGCGGATATATGTCTCTAGATTTAGGAGGGGAGTTAAGGTGCCGCGAGCTTTACGAAAGCCAAACTGTGAAGGGGACAAATGCTGCTTGGATTCTAGGAGCCATATAAGACGATGATTTATCATACGCTCGAACAATTTGCAGACAATTAGTAAGAGCAATGAGGCGATAATCTTGAGGGGCATGGCCTTGCTTTCCCGGCTTAAGAAATGGGAGAATGACAGCCTTACGAAAAGAGGGAGGAAAGACACCCTCCGTCCAGATACGATTATATATAGTTAACAATAAGGCCAGGGCCTGGGGGGAAAGGTGATGGAGCATATTATAGTGTATCCCATCAGGACCCTCGCAAGTGTTCTTACAAAGACGAAGGGCAGAGAACAATTCATGGAGAGTACAAGGTGCATTATACGACTGACTAGATGACAGCTGGAAGACAATTGGCGTACATTCAGTAGCAGCTTTAAGGGCATGGAATTCAGGTAAGAGATGAGAACCGTTAATAACATTATTAAAATGAAGACCTAAGCCGTTAGCAACTAGACGAGCATCTGCAACTGATTCCCCATCCAAATGGAGGACAGGGGAAGGCATGGGAAGATGTTTACCGGCTATTTTGCGTATACGTTTCCAAACGGAAGCAATGGGTGTATTGGTAGTAATGGTGGAAACGTATAATCTCCAGCTATGGCGTTTTGCCCGTTTAACAGTCCTGCGAAGAGAAGCGCAGGCCTTTTTAAACATTAGAAATGCACTCTGTTCATACTGGGTGTTGCGTTTACGTAGGTAACTTTTCCAACGTGCACGTTTAACACGGAGAGCCACAGTACAATCCGAATTCCACCAAGGTACACACTTAGAAGTAAACGGATGGGACGACCTAGGAATCGCAGTCAAAGCTGCACTCAGAACTAACACATTAACAAAGGTGAGCATATCTAAAACAGTAGAAAAGGAAGAAGAAGGTACAGAAGGAATAGTTAAAGAAGTAAATGACGGCTAGTCAGCTTTCAGAAAACATCATCGAGGGGGTCTGAGTACCGGACAATATGTAGTAAGAGTAAGTTTGATGGGAAAGTGATCACTGTATAAAACATTCAAAAGAACAGACCAATGGAAATCTAAAGAAAGGGAAGGGGAGCACAAGGAGAGATCCAGACAGGAGAACGTACGAGTTGTGGCGTCAAAATGTGTTGAAGCTCCCGTATTCAATAAGGATAAATCTGTAGTAAAAATAAAAGACTCAAGGTGACGGCAACGCACATTAGTAATGAGATCGCCCCATAAAGCATGGCGACAGTTAAAATCCCCCAGCAATAAAACTGGGGTGGGTAGCTGGGATAATAAAATAGATAAGGCAGAGAGATCAATAGGCTGGGAAGGAGAGAAATAAACAGAAACCACCGTAATCCAACGTCAGAGAAACACACGAATAAAATGGAATAAAATGACATGGAACGGTGGTGTTAATGGACAGACGTTCAAGAGGAACTGTATGGTGGACTAAGATGGCTGTAACAGAAAGAGAAGCAGGAGAGAACAAGAAACAATAATCAGGTATAGGTACCGGAGGGGAAGACAGACGGGGTTCTTGTAAACAAACTAAGGAAGGACAGTGAACCGAAAGAAGATAGCGAAGGTCATTGCGATGGACTGTAAAACTTCGTATGTTCCATTGTAAAATAGACATGTTAAAAACCAAAGAAAGTAAAACCCAACAGAAGAGCGGAGTTTAGGTAAAAGGAAATTAATACTAAAGATAAAATATAGTACACAGGAAATAAAATATAATGCACAAGAAGTAAAATATAATATACAGGAAGTAAAATATAATCCATAGGAAGTAAAATATACTCCATAGGAAGTAAAATATAAGACATAGGAAGTAAAATATAATACAGAATAGTAACATATATTACCGAGTCGTTACGATAGTAGGGATAAGGGTAGATGGTGAATTTGGTGGATGAGCGGAATAGTCTCTATAGCCTGGAGGCATGGGGAGAGACAAAGGGGAAGGAGTACTGTGAGAAGTCGAAGAGGAGGGGGACAAAGAGGAGGGGGGCAAAGAGGAGGAGGGGATAGAAGGTGAAGGAGAGGGAGAGGAAGAAGGGAGAGGAGTGGGAGGGAGGTCAGGAGGTACAGGATGAATTCAACAGAGAGAATGGAAAGAGAGGGTACAGCATTGGCTACTGAATTTGGTGTGGAATTTAAAATGTAATCCATAATCTTGGGGATAGTTTCATTGTCGTCATCGCCTGAGGGTTTTGTGTGAGCGGTCCGGGGACGTGACTGAAGAGATTGCCGAGATACATATTTTGACGAGGCAGTGTGTGTCAATCGGGAGGAGCGGGTATTTGTTGCACGGACTTTACGAGCTGGAGAAGTAGGACGATGGGTTGGAGTGGCCTTAGAGTCTGATGCGATGAACAGACTGCGTTTGCTATTAGAGGAGGGTGGGGGTCGGGTGTTGCGTTGGGCCAGGGGCGCCAAACGGCGGGTTTGAGTAACAGAAGTGGAGGAGTGAGAGGAGGGACGAAGTTGTGAACAGGGGGAAGGACAAAGAAAAGGAACAGGTAAAGAAGGAGATGGAGAGGAGGTAGGGGTAGAGGAATCTAAAACAGAGAAAGAATTAGAGACAGGAACAAGAGGAGTCTGTAAGGGAAAGTCTGAGGTAGAGGGGAGGTGAAGCTGAAAGGAGGGAGAGGTGGAAATAAGAGTGCTGGGAGGAAGAGAAGAGGAGACAGTAGTCACAGGTGTAGGGACAGAGTGAGAGGTGTGAAGAAGAGAGGAGGGAGGAGAGGAAGAGGGGGCACTAGATACAGAGACAGGTGCAGAAGGGGAAGAAGAAATAGTACGGGCACTAAAAGTTACAACGGCAGAAGGACGGGCTACACGTGCGTAGGTAACGTTAGGATGGCGACCGAGGCTGCGAACTCTGCGACGAGCCTCACTAAGGGAGAGGCCAGTTTTCCAGCGGATAGTGGATACTTCTGATTCAAAAAGGTAGACGGGACATTGTCGGTGGGTGGCAGAATGGCTACCATGACAGTCAGGGCAGCACCGGATGGTGGTAATGCAGTCTGAAGAGGCTTGACTGGTCAGTGAACAGTTGGCAGACTGCAGATGAGCGGCAGTATTTGGTGGGGTCCCCAAAGCGCCAACAAGATGTGCACTGGCAAGGCGGCGGAATATATTGGCGTACTTGGAGGGTGCCCCCAATAATGATCATGGAGGATAGATCACGAGAGGCAAAGACTATTTTAACGATATTGGCTGGTTCTTGTCGGCGTCCGCGAGGAGGAATTGTGTAACAATGTACAGAGCGGATTGGGTGATGCTGTTCTGAGAGGATTAGTTCTATGTCAGTGGAGCATTCTGTGAAAGGCCTCTGGCCGAAGGACATTGATGATGGTAAATGGGCAGTGCCAGTGGATGAATTAAGCTGAAAAACTGGGGACACAGAGATGGGTTGACCTGAGTTGTTGACTAGGGATGCCACCTTCTCGGCTTGGGCAGCACTGTGAACAACAAGGAGGCGGGAACCATTCGGACGAGCCGAGAAGGTGACATCCCTGCCTACCTGTCGAAGCAGAGGGAGGTGGAGCGAGAGGTCGTCAGATGCATCAAGGATATAAAAATTCTAGACCATGTCTGTGTATCGAACAGAGAGGAAGTGAGGAAAGGGGCAGGCACATAGGAAGAAGGACGAGGTCTGGAGAGAGAGGTAGAGGACATAGAAGGAACAGAGACAGGTGGTGAAGGAGGAAGGTAAGGATGAAGTGTGACGATAGTAGAGGGGCTGACTGAGGTAGACAGAACAGAAGCTGGAGGAGTGGAAGACACAGTAAGTACGGAGAATGGGGTGTATATTTTAACTGAACTTGTAGGAGGAGGGGAGGAAGTCGAGGTCACGGTCTAAAGTGAGTCCTGGGTCGTCACCGAAATCGAGCCAGTAGTTTACCTGGATGTGACCACCCACATACATGGCCATAACGACTCTAACCAGCCACTCCTCCAGCCCAAGATTTCTCACTGCCTACTTCGCCACCTCTCTAAGGACTCAAAAGCCTTCTCCAAATCAACAGAAACGAAGTAAAGTTCCCTTTTTTTTTCCTATATATTTTCCTGAAGCTATCGAAAAATGAATATGGCATCAGCGGTCCCTTTGCTTGGCATAAACCCAAACTGCTTTTAATAAATATTCACTCTTTCTCCAATAATACATTCTAGAACTCTTTCCATTACCCTCATTATCTGGACCGAAAGCTTTATGCTTCCATAACTTCCTCTTTCCAGGGCATCACCCTTCCCCTTATACACGTTTACAATCACATTCTTCAACCAATCATTTAATCATTTGGAACAACACACTCATATACAGTATAATCGTATTTATCAGGTCAGTGACTAACCTCACTCCTACATCTCCTGAGGCTTTCAATATTTCAGCAGCCAACCCAGACACATCTACTGTCTTCCCCATCTGTCTTCTGCCTATTGCCCCGCTCACAGTGGCAGCGTCAATCAAAGGCCAAGGGCCAAACACTGGATCTGCTGGCTCCAAACCTTCCCTATCCAAGTCAAACTCCTCATTCAACAACAGGCTGTAATGCTCTTTCCAAGTGTCTTTAATATCCCCCATTGTACACCATTACCCTTCCTTCATCATTCATCACTCACTGTTTACCTATGATATCCCTGTTCTCCTTCTTCATCTGATATGTCACCTTAAAAATCGATTTATGTATACATGTGGACATGTGCATGTGTGCTAGCGTATGTGGCAGTGCGCGCAGGCGCTTTGTTGTGTGTGTGTGTGTGTGTGTGTGTGTGTGTGTGTGTATGTGTGTGTGTGTCATGTGTGTAAGTTTTTGAAAGTAGACAGTACATATAAGAAAATATATGACCCTCTATCTTGCAAAAATGTTAAGCTATATGCCTAAATGACGAAAGGGCCGTTCAGTTATATAAATGAAGTCAAATCTTTCCAGACTTACCCAAAGCTAGGGCCACAGGGCCACCCGCAGTACCAAATACCTGCATGTGAAATCCAGCAGAATAACCTTACATCTGAGTGTGGGTGGTGAGGTGGGGGTTGCGATGGTTGTGGTGGTGGAAGTTGTGGTTTTAATAACTACCCAAATTCAGTCTTGTGTACTCTTGTCTTTTATCCTCTTGTTTTCTCTCTCGTCACCCTCAGCTCCTCAGGTCCAAATCAATCTGAAAAAGCAGATCAAATTAATATATTCTCTTCAGACAACTAATGGAAACAGAATATTTTCCTTTATAACCATTCAAACAAAATTTTGGGATATATAAATGTTGTGCTACTTTAACAGATGATCATCACAACACTAACATTATTTCGTTGAAGTGGGAAAGGCACAGAAATAATAACACGGATAATAATGTTGATGACGATGGTGGTGGTGGTGGTGGTGGTGGTGGTTATGACTGGTTGGTGGTGGTGGTGGTGGTGATGGCTGGTGGTGGTGGTGGTAGTGGTGATTGGTGGTGGTGATGGAGGTGGATGTGGTAATAGTGGTGATGGGTTGTGGTGCTGGTGGTGATGGGTGGTGGTGGTGATGGGTGGTGGTGATGGGTGATGGTGGTGGTGGCGATGGGTGGTGGTGGTGGTGGCGATGGGTGGTGGTGGTGGTGGTGAGTGTGGTGGTACTGCAGCTTCTGTCCTAACTCCTCCTGTCTTTTTCTTGTGTCCTGATGTCTCGCCGTGTCCTCACTTCTCTAGCTCTCATGGCCAAAGCTTATCTGAAAAAGAACACCACAAGAATAATGATAGCAGTAATAATTATAGTACAATCAATAGTAGTAATAGCAATAGCAGTAATAGCAAGAGTAATGAGAGTAACAGTGGTAACAGTACTCAGAATAATAGTAATAGTAATCAGTAATAATATTAATAGCACTAATACCAATAAGAGAATCGGGTAATTCTACGTTTTACTTTAAGCAGCAAAAGGACCTTACCAGTTCTATCTTTATTGCCTGACGACTTCATCCAGTAAGGGGTGGCCACAAACAAATCGCCTCCTTGTCACCGTCCCCCGCCATTTCACTACCCTTCCCCCAGCTCACATCCTCCTTTGTCATATACATCTCCACTCTATCCATCTTATCCCTGGCCTCCCCCTCTTTCTCCCCTTTCCACCTTACTCACTCTCTCCATCCTCTCCACACGGCCGAACCACCTCATTGTACTTCTAACGCTTTCTGTCACATCCGCATCAATTCAACTGCTATGAATCCAGTTTGTTTTTTGTATTTTTTTATCATCACGTTCCTTATGCCTAGCGAACGTCTGTAATGGCGGACTTAAACTTAATGGAATCTTTGTTAAGTTAGATTAGGTTAGGTTAAATTAGGTGAAAATGTAAGGTTAGAAGGAGGGAGTAAAAGGCGACCAGGGCGTGTGTTGAAGCGTCCGCATTTACACTCCAGAAACAGTCGATACAGTGGAAGGAACATGGCTAAAGGCAATTGGGAAAGAAAATTAACCACCTCAGAAATAACCATAAACCAGAGATGACTCTTAGTAAGAAGAACTGATCTGGTAAGGTGCCTCTGCTGACTAATGTAAAAAGTATATTCACTGGAAAGTTACGGTTATAGCAATACTAATAACAGGACAGCAGTAATAGCAGTAACTATAGCAATGGTATTCTACTGAAATAATATCAGTAACAGCAACGGTAACCCATAGTAATAATACCCTCTGACTTCCTATTGTCTGACATTAAAATTTCTTCAGCTGATGTGTTCTCTGCCATTACTGGCCTCAATACTAAAAAGGCATACGGTCCTGATGGAGTCCCTCCTGTTGTCCTCACCAGTCGAGCAGGGCAGTACTCCCAGGGAGGATGGAAAGCTGATGACAGGGAGAGCTGGAGCTCCCGTTTCATCAGCCCTCAGGACTTGTTCCTGACCATCCTCCTTTGATGAACTTTTTCAGTGTCTCAATTACACAGAGAGTAGACCAGCATGCTCTCCAATACAAGTTTCTCTAACTGTCAACACCAAACTACATACACGCTACACACTACACTTCCTTTTCAAAATTTTCAAAATGGCACATAAAAATCATGCCTCGGAGTCCCCAGGGGGGGGACCATAAATGCCCCCACCAGCCGCCCCTCTCCCGGTGACGACTCAAGGAGCTGCCTGGAACCACTGTCTGACTCACTCCTTCTTCATTTCTGTAACATTCGCGGCCTTTCCTCTAACTTTCACGCTGTTGAGCACCACCTCTTCTCCTCTAAACCTCACCTTCTCTTTCTCACTGAGACTCAGCTGTCTGAGGCAACTGACAGCAAACCCTTTTCTGTATCCTCCTACTTTCTCTATTCTCGTTTCAAAGCCAAAGGTGGCTGTTGCGTATACGTACGCAACGATCTATCTTGCTCTCGTGTTCCTGAACTTGATTCTTCTGAATTCTCTGCTCTCTGGCTTCGGCTTTCCTGTCATTCTCTGACTAAATATATCTGTGCTGTTTACTTATCTCCTAATTCTACTGACTATCAAAAATTCTTTGACTATCTTACTTCTACGATGGAACACATTCTATCTATTTCTCCTTTCTCTGAAATCTCCATTCTAGGAGATTTCAATGTTCACCACCACCTTTGGCTCTCCTCTCCTTTAACTGATTCACCTGGTGAACAAGCCTACATCTTTTCTATCCTTAATGACCTAGAGCAGCTTGTTCAGCACCCTACCCGTATCCCTGACCGCCTTGGAGAGAGTTCCAACATACTTGACCTTTTCCTAACAACTAATCCTTCTGCTTACACTGTTCATCTTTTCTCTCCGTTGGGCTCCTCCAATCACAATCTTATTACCTTAACATGTCCAATCGCTCCAGTACGGCCTGTGGACCCTCCAAAGAAACGCCACCTGTGGCACTTTGGAGCTGCAGATTGGGAGGCCCTCAGGCAGTACTTCTTTGATTTTCCATGGAATGATTATTGCTTCCATGGCCGGGAGCCATCTGAGTGTGCCTTGCGCGTTACGGAGGTTATTCTCTCAGGCATGGAAGCATACATTCCTTTCTCATATCCTCTGACTAATGCAAGAAAGCCTTGGTTTAATCACGCTTGTTCTAATGCTGTCCGCAACAAGGAGAGGGCCTATAAGAGGTACCGGAGCCAACCCACCCCTGAATCACACCTTTTATATATTTCTGCCCGGAATCGTGCTAAGTCTGTTCTTCGCTCTGCTAAAAACAATTTTATCCGTGCTAAATGTTCCCAACTCTCCAACTCGAACTCTTCTCGCTCCTTCTGGCACCTTGCCAAAAACCTTTCTAACAACTTTACCTCATCATCCTTCCCTCCTCTTTTCCACTCTGATGGCTCTGTAGCTATTTCTTCTACTGATAAAGCAGATCTCTTTGCTCAGACTTTCTCCTCCAATTCCACCTTAGACGATTCCGGTGCTATTCCTCCATCACTTCCCCCCTCTGACTTCCTATTGTCTGACATTAAAATTTCTTCAGCTGATGTGTTCTCTGCCATTACTGGCCTCAATACTAAAAAGGCATACGGTCCTGATGGAGTCCCTCCTGTTGTCCTCAAAAACTGTGCTTCTGTGCTTACACCCTGCCTAGGTAAACTCTTTCGCCTTTGTCTCTCAACTTGTACCTTTCCTTCTTGCTGGAAGTTTGCTCTCATTCAGCCAGTCCCAAAGAAGGGTGACCATTCCCAACCCTCTAACTATCGTCCAATTGCTTTAACATCCTGCGTATCAAAAGTTTTCGAGTCAATTCTTAACAGAAAAATTTTAAAGCACCTTTCCTGTCACAGCCTTCTTTCTGATCGTCAGTATGGGTTCCGTCAGGGACGCTCCACTGGCGATCTTCTCACCTGCCTTTCAGACTCTTGGTCATCCTCCCTTCGGGACTTTGGCGAAAGCTTTGTCATTGCACTTGACATCTCAAAGGCTTTCGATCGAGTCTGGCATAAATCTTTAATTTCCAAACTGCCCTCCTACGGTTTCTATCCTTCTATCAGTGCCTTCAACTCTAGCTTCCTTTCTGGTCGTTCTATAGCTGCTGTTGTAGACGGCCATCGTTCCTCTCCTAGACCTATCAACAGTGGTGTTCCTCAGGGTTCTGTCCTATCACCTACTCTCTTCCTTTTATTCATCAATGACCTTCTAAGCTGTACATCTAACCCTATCCACTCATATGCTGATGATTCCACCCTTCACCTTTCCATTCGGTTCCCGCAACGTCCATCTCAGCAGTTGCTTCAACAAAAGAGGGATGAGGCTATGGCACACCTAATGTCTGATTTGGCTCGTATCTCTGACTGGGGTAAAAATAATCTTGTTATTTTCAATGCATCAAAAACTCAGTTTTTACACTTATCAACCCGACAAAATCTTCCTCAGGATTACCCACTAATGTTTAATAATGAACAGTTATGTCCTGCATCATCCTTGAACATGCTTGGGGTTTCATTCTCTCAGGATTTGTCTTGGAAAGAACATATTACATCTCTTGTGAAATCTGCTTCCAAGAGATTAGGTGTGCTGAGCCGATTCCGTACTTTCTTTACCCCTGCACAGTTGTTGACCTTGTACACGGGTTTTATTCGCCCGTGTATGGAGTACAACTCTCATGTGTGGGGAGGCTCTCCACATGCAGCTCTTCTCAATAGGGTGGAGTCAAAGGCTTTTCGTCTCATTAACTCTCCTCTTACTGATTCCCTTCAACCATTGTCTCTTCGCCGCGCTGTTGCATCTTTATCTCTCTTCTATCGCTACTTCAATGGTCACTGTTCCTCTGAACTGTCTGCTTGCATCCCTCCACCTCTACGACGGGCACGTAGTACCCGTCTAGCAATAAACTCTCATCCCTTTTCTGTCCAACTCTCTAATGCAAGAGTTAACCGTTACTCCCAGTCTTTTATTTATGCAACTGGTCAACTCTGGAACTGTCTTCCTATGTCTGTATTTCCTACTTCCTATGATCTCCAGTCTTTCAAACGCAGTGTGTCCAGGCATCTCGAATTGAACGGATCTTGAATTTGGCTCTCTTTTGTACTGTTTTTGTTTTTTTCTTGGAAGGAACAGTATGCAGGCCCGTGGCCTTTGGTTCCTTCTTCCATGCATAAAAAAAAAAAAACAGTAATTCATAGTAATAATACAAATAATAGCAACGGTAATCCATAGTAATAATAGCAATAATAGCAACAGTAATCCATGGTAATAATAGCAATAATAGTAACAGTAATTCATAGTAATAATAGCAACAATAATTCATAGTAATAATAGCAACAATAGGATACAAGGAACACTCAGAACCAACTAGCTAACTGGTCTAATGGCAGACCAATTGACTCTGCCTTTTATCTTTGGCCTTTGAGAGATTATAGTATAGGTAAGAATTGCTACGGCGCCACCAATGTCACCAGGAATAATCACTACGAACTACCAAACCACAATACCCAACCACAGGCATCTACGGCTGTTTACATTTCGGCAAAGGACCTAACCCAGCAAGACACTTCCATCCACATTTACCCACCTGCATATCAGTATATAGTGATTTTCTTGACATACTTAACATCTACCAAAGGAAAATGTCCCACAAAACCCATCAGCATTCCTTCCTCTACAACACGGCTTCATTTCGAACTAACACACGTTACACCTATCCCCCTGGCTTAAATTATCCCGTATTGGCTCACACGCGTAATTACCAAATCTAAATTAAGATGCTGTGAGTATTTGTACTTATTTACCTTAATGAAGAATAATGTCCTGGAGAAGCCGTGCACAACCTACCACCTCGAGAGCAAAGCCTCCACTGAATACGTCATATTTGACATCAAAAAATTCTCCGTTTCCCGGATGCTTCTCTAAAATATAAATCTAACGCCTAACCGGCAACTCAACCAGGCAATAAAAGAAAACGAGAGATATACAGAGAATGTAATGTTATGCTTCAGAGAACGTAAGACAATTTAAACCTTAGACAGAACGTAAGTAAACGAGAGAGGATAAGATGAAAAGAACGTAATTTTAAAAGAGAACTTAAGCCTATGAGAGAAGATGACAAGAAAATGAGGAAGGAAAGGAGCGTTGTGGTGTTGATGTGGATGTGGTGTTGATGTGGATGTGATGTTACGTGGGGAGAGAGAGAGAGAGAGAGAGAGAGAGAGAGAGAGAGAAATATGGAAGTAAAAGAGCGTTGTGGTGTTGATGTGGATGTGGTGTTATGTGGAGAGAGAGACAGACAAATATGGAAATAAAGGAGTGTTGTGCTGTTGATGTGGATGTAGTGTTACGTGGAGAGAGAGAGAGAACATTTATACATACGATACTGTGATTGTGACTGAACACATGTGGAAATGAGAAAAACGAAAGCAACATACATGAGGATATTAAGGTGCAATATATATAAAACAAATCGTCTTATTCATTTTCGTATCTTTGATTACAAATATTCCACTTGTGTCGCTCACAAATAATACTTGAGTATACTAATTAATTATGATACACAACATTATGATTATATGAAAATAGACATGATACTAACAGCATTTCAGTTTTTCAATTTACCTTGATAGTTACTAATTAATTATGATACAAAACATTATGATTATATGAAAACAGTCTTCACTAGGTAACAGATGAATATGCTTATGATACTGACAGCATTTCAGTGAATCAATATACCATGTTAGTTGTGGTGACGTCTTGCTAAAAATTTCTGATGTAGTGTGGTTCAGATGTAGATAAATGTTGTAGTGCACACCCTAGCCTGACGCGGAGGTGTCACTTCACTCAGCTATCGTCACTTCCACAATCATCATCACTCTCGTTATGGGTCGTGTCAGTATTTCATTCCACTAGTGACATCCGAAAAACCCTCTTCATCAGAGGTATTCATGTCACTATCTCATCCGTGTTAGAATATTCGACGCTATAATGAGAACAAAATAATCCTGGGCACTTTTTTTTAATGCAATGAAGAAGGAACCAAAGGTCATGGGGTCGCATACTGTTCCCTCCAAGAAAAAACAAAAAACAATATGATAGGCAAATTCAAGAAACGTTTATTTCGAGATGCCTTGATACACTGCGTTTGAAAGACTGGAGATCATAGAAAGTAGGAAATACAGTTCCAGAGTTGACCAGTTGCATAAATGAAGGACTGGGAGTAACGGTTAACTCGTGCATTAGAGAGTTGGACAGAAAAGGGATGAGAGTTTGTTGCTAGACTGGTACTACGTGCCCATTGTAGAGGTGCAGGGATGCAAGCAGAGAGTTCAGAGGAACAGTGACCGATGAGGTAGCGATGGAAGAGAGATAAAGATGCAACAGTGCGGCGAGGAGACAGAGGTTGAAGGGAATCAGAAAGAGGAGGAGAGTTAATGAGACGAAAAGCCTTTGACTCCACCCTATTGAGAAGAGCTGCATGTGGGAAGCCTCCCCACACAGAGTTGTACTCCACACAGGACCGTAAATACATCAGTTTTTGTGGAGGTACCTTTATGAAGATAAAGAGTAAACCACATGAATGATGGGGTTAACAGAGAGAAAGAGAAAGAGAAAGAGAGAGAGAAAAATGCCTATCTTCCATTCTTCCTACCACCACAGACGGTTTTATTCAGCTCAGGGAAATCCTCTGGTTAATACAAGTTCCATTCAACCCTGCCTCTTCCAAGCGTCTGTCCTGATGGGAGGAAAATAGTCTGCAGGTACGAAGACTGCAATAATGGAGGTTATGGGAGTGAAGGGATTAGCAGGTAGGGGAGTGTATGGCAGTGAAAAGATTTATGATCAGAAAGGCTTAAGGGTGAATGTATATGAATGTGTGTGTGTGTGTGTGTGTGTGTGCCTCTGCATTTAAGTGGACAGTGTATGTGTATTCATGAAGATGTCTATATTTGAGTGTGTAGGTATATGTCTGTGTAGGCATATATGTGTGTAGGTATAGGTGTGTGTAGGCATATACAGTATGTGTGTAGGTATATGTGTGTGTAGATATGTGTGTGTAGGTACATGTGTGTAGGTATACTGTATGTATGTATGTAGGTATTAGTGTGTAGGTATTAGTGTGTTGGTATGTGTGTTGGTATGTGTGTAGGTATGTGTGTGTAGGTATATGAGTGTGTAGGTATATGTGTTGGTATGTGTGTGTGTAGGTATATGTGTGTGTAGGTATATGTGTGTGTAGGTATGTGTGTAGGTACATGTGTGTAGGTATGTGTGTGTAGGAATATGTGTGTAGGTATATGTGTAGGTATATGTGTGTGTAGGTATATGTGTAGGTATATGTGTAGGTAAATGTGTGTGTAGGTATGTGTGTGTGTAGGTATTTGTGTAGGTATATGTGTATGTTTGTGTGTGAAAGAGAGAGAGATTGTACAGATGCTTGAGAGTGCGAAAGTGGATATATGTGGAATAACTGAAACTAAATGGCCTGGTGAGAGTGTGAGAGAATGGGAGTATGGATGGCGTATACAGTATGTGCGGGAGTGGGTGAGAATGAGAGGGCGAAAAAGGGAGTGTGTATTGCTGTGAGCAACAGATGGTAGGAGAATGTAAGAGAATATGGATCAGTTGGGTCAAGGATTGTATGGGTAAGGGTGAAAGTTGGACTACAAATGTGGGCAATTGTGTGCGTGTATGCGCCAATGCAAGATCGTGTAAGTAGATTGAGAGAAGAGTTCTGGACAAATGTGGAAGCCTGCTTGGAAATATTTGAAAGGAATGAGAGAGTGTTTCTGATTGGAGATATGAATGGAAAAGTAGGGAATGATAAGGTGGATGAAGTGGTTGGTGAGTGGGGTGTGCCTGCAGAGATGGGTGAGAATGGCAGTGCTTTAGTGGACATTTGTGCTGGGAGGGGGTCAGTGTTGGCTAATACCCTCTTCAGGCAGAAAATGATCCATAGGTATTCATGGCGAGTGGTGAGAAGGGTGGACGGTGGAATGAATGAACGGAAG
>JAGKTI010018520.1:0-13610 GCA_018397915.1 Birgus latro | reverse complement strand
TTATATATATATATATATATATATATATATATTTCAATCAGCACATCAGCAATTGTCCCATGGCACAGTAATTTCCATATATGACAAATAAGGATGGAGATGACACAAGCCTGCATTTTCTTTCGATATATTTTTTCCGAATTTTCGGACACTTCACGTGGCCATCATCAGGGTACATATGTGGGATCCTACCAAAGAGCAATACTCGTTATATTACAACAGTTATGGATCTCAAGTTCACCATTTTCTATATATATATGTATGTCTCACATTAAAATGAAGAACATGAACAAAAATTATAAATTAATATAAACCAATCTTACAAAACCTATAGTCTTTCTAGAGGATAAATAAAGAAAACAAAACTACAGCAAAAATGCACATATATACAGTTGATACACAAAAACAACACAAAAATAACTAAAACTCACCAGTCGGAAGTAAAACACCAAAACACCAAGCTGACAAAACTGTGGTCCTATATTGAACAGAGCTTGTATGAAACTGGCACAATGACATCAAAGGACAGGTCAGACATCGGAAAAGAAACAAAGAGTAATGAAGAATGAAGCAGAACAGAAACCCTATCAAACCACTAAGTATTCTTTATGAGATTTAATTCCGGGTCATGCTTTTTAATTAGCAGTTTTTCTCCCAATAATGCATCCCCGTGAGTCCCAAACCTACCAATAATTTGAAAATCATTCTGTGTGAAAGGGTGATCATTGTTCAGTGAATGATCCCTAACAGCAGAGAAGGACATCTTATGCAAAAACTTCCCAGACCTGTAACTTTTCCCAATGTGCTCGAATTCTCGTATTCGGAATGCCCTACTAGAGCACCCCACGTACCTAGCCTGACAACTAGGACAAGTGAACTTATAAACAATATTCGAGCACAGAGGGTCGGTACACGATCCTTGAAGTTGAAAAAAGTTCCTGTTCTGAAATCGTTGGTAAAGATTATCCTAAAATTTACAGCAGGGAAACTATTTCTTAAAATGTTCAGAACTAACTTACGATACTCATAACTAATTTTACCATAAAATGGCATCCTAACATATTTCACCAACTTAGGTACATCATATTTCTTACTAAAGTCCTGTGATAGCTTGTTGCTAAGAAATTTCTTAAGAATACAGTTAAACAATTCCTCCTTATAGTTGTTACTTACAAAATAACCCCTTAATTTACATATTTCTTCATGAAGTGTCATATAGCTGGAGCAGATATTATAGGCCCTATTTAGCAAGGTTTTGACTGAATTGATCTTATAGATCAGCGGGTAAAAACTAAACCAACTTAATCCAAGGCCTGTGTATGTAGGCTTTCTATAGACCCCAGTAACTAACCCAGTATCAGACTTTGTAATAAGAATATCCAAAAATGACAGTGATCCATTATTCTCCTTTTCGCATGTAAATCTTATGTTTTTATGCCGACTATTAAAATGCTGAAAAAATCTACGGTTATCCTCTTCAGATTTGAAAATTAGGAAAGTGTCATCCAAATATCTTCTATATATAGGCCTAAAATCAATCAGACAATCCCTTAACCATTTAACCTCCTTATTACACAAAAAAGCATTAGCAAAAACTGGACCTAAGCTAGACCCCATGGTGACACCATCAACCTGGTTATACAGTGTACTGTTAAAAAGAAAACAAGATTCAGAAGTGGCAAATTTAAACAATCTCCTAATTAGCTCCTTACTTATATCATAAAAGTCTGATGGTTCATAGTTCTCCAAAATTATATCCAATGTCTCATCAAGAGGTACATTTGTGAATAAAGATTCCACATCATAGCTAGTTAATATATACTGCTTCGGTAATTTTAATGCTAGGATCTCTCTCACAAAAGTACTAGAATTCGAAACAGTAAACTCATTAGTCGTATGTGGTATCACCAGGGGTTGTAGAAATTTAGCCAAGTTGTATCCCGCTGTCTTAATAGAGGAAACTATAGGTTTAAGAGGAATTCCTAACTTGTGCACCTTGGGTAAACCAAGCTATCACAGGACTTTAGTAAGAAATATGATGTACCTAAGTTGGTGAAATATGTTAGGATGCCATTTTATGGTAAAATTAATTATGAGTATCGTAAGTTAGTTCTGAACATTTTAAGAAATAGTTTCCCTGCTGTAAATTTTAGGATAATCTTTACCAACGATTTCAGAATAGAATTTTTTTTCAACTTCAAAGATCATGTACCGGACCCTCTGTGCTCGAATATTGTTTATAAGTTCACTTGTCCTAGTTGTCTGGCTAGGTATGTGGGGTGCTCTAGTAGAGCATTCCGAATACGAGTATTCGAACACACTGGGAAAAGTTACAGGTCTGGGAAGTTTTTGCATAAGATGTCTTTCTCTGCTGTTAGGGATCATTCATTGAACAATGATCACCCTTTCACACAGAATGATTTTCAAATTATTGGTAGGTTTGGGACTCACGGGGATGCATTACTGGGAGAAAAACTGCTAATTAAAAAGCTTGATCCGGAATTAAATCTCGTAAACAATACTTAGTGGTTTGATAGGGTTTCTGTTCTGCTTCATTCTTCATTACTCTTTGTTTCGTTTCCGATGTCTGACCTGTCCTTTAATGTCATTGTGCCAGTTTCATACGAGCTCTGTTCAATATAGGACAACAGTTTTGTCAGCTTGGTGTCTTGGGGGTTTTACTTCCGACTGGTGAGTTTTAGTTATTTTTGTGCATTGTTTTTGTGTATCAACTGTATATATGTGCATTTTTGCTGTAGTTTTGTTTTCTTTATTTATCCTCTAGAAAGACTATAGGTTTTGTAAGTTTGGATTATATTAATTTACAATTTTTGTTCATGTTCTTCATTTTAATGTGAGACATATATATATAGAAAATGGTGAACTTGAGATCCATAACTGTTGTAATATAACGACTATTGCTCTTTGGTAGGATCCCACACATGTACCCTAATGATGGCCACGTGAAGTGTCCAAAAATTCGGAAAAATATATCGAAAGAAAATGGTGGCTGGTGATATATATATATATATATATATATTCCCAGATGCCATAATCCTGTAAGGGGTGGCCATTTGACTTTGAGTTATTTGTTTTACAGGAAGGGATACTAACCCCCCACCAACCCACTTGCTGACACGTAGGAAGCACGTATGGTTTGGTTATATGGTTACCACCCAGCATTGTAAATGGTTTCTTGGCTTACAGGAAACCATCTGGCTTGTCACTCAATGTAAAGCCACATGTAAAGGTAGGAAAAGCAATAAGAAGTGACGGGAAAGATGGGAAAAATAGGAAGAGAGGAGGGCAAGCATAGAAAAAGAATGATAAAGGATAAGGAAGAAGCAGGCAGCACTACATCAAATGAGTGGATGATGGTTGCCACCACCTATCACTATATACTGTGTATATATATACACTATCTATCAATCTATCTATCTATCTATTGCCAAACGGCTCAATCCCGCACGGGGTGGCCACGAACAAATCGCCTCCATATCGCTCTGTTCCCTGCCATTTCACTACCCGCTCCAAACTCACACCCCCCTCTCTCATGTACCTCTCCACCCCAACCCCATCCCTCCATCTCATCCTCGGCCTCCTCCTCCCTCTCCCCCCTCCACCTCACTCACATACACTCTCCTCGTCAGTCTTTCACTCTCCATATACCCAAACCACCTTAACGTGTTTCTCCTAATGCTTCCTAACACGTCCACATCCACACCATAACGCTCCTTCACTTCCTCATTTGTTAGTCTGCCTCTCCATGTGACTCCACATGCTCCTTTCAAATAACTCATTTCCACTGCTCTCACTCTTGACTTCTGTCCCTCCAACAGTGTCCAAGCTTCACTTCCATATGTTAGAGTTGGTATCGCAATACTGTCATGCAACATCTTTTTCACTTCCATACTCACCTCCCTGTTTCTTATCACTGTTTTCAATGAACCAGCAACCTTCCTTCCCTGCTGCACCCTTTCAAGCACTTCACCCTCCAGACTTCCATCCTTACTCATCACACTACCCACATACTTAAATGCACTCACATTCCCTATATCCTCCCCATCCAATCTCACTGTACATTCACTGGCTTCACTTCTCTCGAAGACCATCACTTTACTCTTCCCTACATTCACCTTTAGATTCCGTTTCTTACACACTCTCCCAAACTCATCTACCAAGCCTTGCAGCTCCCCTTCATCTTCACTCAACAACACAGTATCATCTGCAAACAACAGTACAGGGAGTTTCCAAACATTGCCCTCTCTCACTAGGGCCACTCCAACATCCACTGCCCGACCTTGTATCTCTTTAATAACCCCATCCATGTACAGATTGAATAACCATGGTGACTTGACACATCCTTGTTTCAGTCCAACCTTCAAATGGAAAGATTGAAGCAGTCTGCCATCCACACGGACTGGAGCCTTAGCACCCTCATACGTACTCTTCATTGCCTTCAACAAACTTCCATCCACTCTATATATTCATAATACTTTCCACAATCCTTGTCTATTCACCCTGTCATATGCTTTCTCCAAAACCATGAAGGCTGCATACAACTTCTTGCCCTTCTCTAGAAACTTTTCCACTAAAGATCAAAGAATGAATATCTGGTCTACACAACCTCTTCCCTTCCTAAAATCTCTGTTCTTCTCCAACTAATTCCTCTGTTATTTCCCTAACTCTCTCGATAAGTATCCTACCATATACTTTTCCTATTACACTGAGAAGGCAAATGCCCCAATGATTACCACACACTGCTTTTTCCCCTTTTCCTTTGTACAGAGGAATAATTATACCTGACTTCCAATCCTCCGGGACTCTACCCTCCTCCCAAGCCAATCTGCACACCTTCCACATCCATTCTATTACTATCTCTCCCCCATGCTTCACCATTTCACCACACACTCCATCAATTCCTGGGGCTTTCCCCATTTTAACTTTCTTCATTGCTTCCACCACTTCCATCATGGTGATTTCTTCCTCTCTTCTCACAACCCTCCTTCTCCCTGCCATTCTCCAGCCACTCATTTGTTTTATAAGCATTAACCCCTTAACCGTGGGTCGTCACTTTCATGATGGTCGGGTGCAATGGATCATACCACGGGGAGTCACTTGTGTGACTGTTCTTTTAAATTCGCCTGGGCTTTCAGGTGGTGACTTGTATCATCTATCAGCACTGCCAATGTCCAACAATAGTCAGAGCTGCTAATGTCATCAGTACTCCCATCCATTGTTGACAATTTAGCTATTTTCCCCAATTCTAGACTCCCCTCCTTACCTCCCATCCATTACCCTCTCGTGTCGTCTGCTCAGCCGCTCTGCGCTAAGTAAATCTTCCCCGGATTTTTTCCCTGTTTTCATCCATTGAAATGAGCCCTATGCCCTATTCTTATACAATATATATATATATATATATATATATAGATAAAATAAGGTAATTGATAGTGCCATACACCTGGAATTGGCTAATTATCACTTGGCAACATCCAACCTGCACTTGTTCGCTAATTTCCCCTGCTTTTTTTTCCCATGAAATATGCCGTATGAGCTACTCTCGTAATATAATTGTATATAAGAAAGGAAGGGAGAAGCCTCAGTGATATTTATATTCACCTGGAACTACCTAATTTATTATGTATTGTCTAGATTTCCTACGACTTATTTCTTAGCATATACATTAGCAGCTGACATTTTCAACACTTGGCTACTGAGATACGTATTGTACAGTCAGTTCGCTCTCGTCCTTCACGCTGAAATCACGTCCCTCCATTTCTGCCGCTTTTGCGGCAATTATAAAGGGCCCTGTGACCTCTACCCCTACTAAACATCGTGTGGGAAGCGGTAAAGGACTGTAGATATATATATGTGTAATAAAGTACTAGAAATAATAAAGTGTGAATGTGTACATGAGTAAGAAATGACAGAATACCAGCGGCGAATTAGCACGAGAGGGAGGCTCGTACACGCTCATATTTTACATTGCTTTCACAATGTTTTTTTTTTTTAGTATGGATTCCAAACTACTTGGAAATCATTGAATAGTGTTTCTAGTGTTAATATCTGGCAGTGGTATTCATATTACGGGAAGTCGGGAAGTGTAAAGTGGAGACTTAGTTACCCAACTTCAGAAGTCTCCACAAGTCCTACAGTAGTTGACGAGTGCTAAAGAAACATCCCAGGAGAAAGCTGAAGGTATCTGCTATATGCATATGTAAATATAATAATCTTGGACTAATAACTGATTTTTGGCAAATATTTTTAAAAAAGCAGTCGGAGCACGAATATCCCCACGGGATGGCCACGGCGCGCCTCCGACAAACCCGCGGTTTAAGGGTTAAATGAGACAAGGTTGTTTTGTCCCCTTTCACTGATCATAGATAAGTCTTGATTTTTGGAGATGGCTGTGCTGAGTTGAGAACTGAAGATATCAGACTTTGTAAATGGGTGTCCAAGTGTGAACGAACTGTTAAGTGTTGAGTCAACTGCATATGAATGGATGGGATTGTGGATAACAGATTAGAGATCATTAATATGAACCAGGAACAGGGTTGGTGCCAGAACTGATCTCTGAGGCACGCCGGCATTAACTGAGTGGAAATTGGAATATACATTATGATCTCACTACAACGGACTTCAGTACACCGGAAGTCGTTTTTTTCGGAGTCAGGGAGCCGACAGGAATTATTTCTTATATATCAGGAAAACTCCGAAAAAGCTAGAAGCATTCCGGACTGCCTAATGTCACGGCGGGTGGCCATATTGTCCGCGAGGTTTGTGTGTTCGTTGGTTGGTGGTGGGCTGGCAGCGTAGCTATTGTTCTAAGTGTACAGTACAGTATTTGAAAAGTGTTTATAATTAAGTTATACCCACAATGTTCTTTCTAAATTCTTAAAAATTAGAAATGGGGTCTGAATTAATATTAACCCTTAAACCGCGGAGTTGTTGGAGGTGCGCTGTGCCCATCCCGCGGGGATATTCGCGCTCCGACTGGTTTTTTAAAAATATTTGCCAAAAATCAGTAATTAGTCCTAGAATATTATAATTAAATATGCATATGGCACATACCTTCAGCTTTCTCCTGGTATGTTTTTTTTTAATCACTCGTCGACTACCGTAGGACTTTGGGAGACTTCTGACGTTGGGTAACTAAGTCTTCACTTTACACTTCCCGACTTCCCATAATATGAATACCACTGCCAGATATTAACACTAGAAACACTATTCAATGGTTTCCAAGTAGGTTGGAATCCATACTAAAAAAAAAAACACTGTGACAGCAATGTAAAATACGAGCACGTACGAACCTCCCACTCGCGCTAATTCGCCGCTGGTATTCTGTCATTTCTTACTCATATACACACTCACACTTTATTATTTCTAGTACTTTATTACACTTATATATACCTACACTCCTTTACCACTTCCTACACAATGTTTAGGAGGGGTAGAGGTCACAGGGCCTCTTATAATGGGCGCAAAAGTGGCAGAAATGGAGGGGCATGATTTCACCGTGAAGGACGAGAGGGAACTGAATGTGCAATACGTATCTCAGTAGCCAAGAGTTGAAAATGTCAGCTGCTAACGTATATTCTAAGAAATAAGTCGTAGGAAATCTAGAAAATACATAATAAATTAGGTAGTTCCAGGTGAATATAAACATCATTCAGGCTTCTCCCTTCCTTTCTTATATACATTTATATTACGAGAGCAGCTCATATGGCATATTTCACGGGGAAAAAAAAGCAGGAGAAATTAGTGAACGAGTGCAGGTTGGATGTTGCCAAGTGATAATTAGCCAATTCCAGGCACTATCAATTACCTTATTTTTTTTTTTTAATATATATTATTTTGTATAAGAATAGGGCATAGGGCTCACTTCAAAGGATGAAAACTAGGGAAAAATCCGGGGAAGATTTATTTAGCGCAGACCGGCTGAGCAGACGACACAAGAGGGTAATGGAGGGGAGGTAGGAAGGGGTGTCTAGGATGGGGGAAAATGGCTAAATTGTCAACAGTGCATGGGAGTACTGATGACATTAGCAGCTCTGACTATTGCTGGACATTGGCAGTGCCGATAGATGATACAAGCCACCACCTGAAACCCCGGGCGAATTAAAAAAAAAAACACAGTCACACAAGTGAAGCCCCGCGGTATGATCCATTGCACCCGACCGTCACGAAAGTGACGACCCGCGGTTTAGGGGTTAAGACATCAAGCTTTAATCACACGACGAGCGGTGTGTGTGTTCGTGATTTGGTTCGTGGTGAGCTGCCGACGTAACTATTTTTCCTCCACATCATTTCCCCCCAACGTCATTATCCCTAAGTCCCATGCTGCTCAACGGTGACGACTGATAAGTGAAATATACAGACAATTGGGACAATGATTCACTGTTCCTTGATGATGACCCTGAAGATAATGGGAAACGATTTTGAAGGATTTGCTCTGAAGGATACTTCATCAGGTGAGCCAAGTGAGTCTGAATGGTTACATTAAGAAAACTTTTTTTTTTTATTACTTATGAGTTATATTGTGTCCAAGACTTGCTTGAATTTTACTGTGCCATGCAATAAATTATTAAAAGAGGCAAATGAGATATTACTACAAGTCAAAATGAACTGGTGGAGGTGAAGCAGGATGGTGGCCATGATGCTTTTAATAAGCGATAATATCTTGAGTGTTATATATGGCCTTTATCGAGTCTAAACCTTGCTAAAATTATACTGTGTAATGCAATGAATTATTTTTAATGGCATTTTAGAAAAGCTAAGAAGCAATAGGGATAGAAGGAACTGGTGGCGTGAAGCAAGATGGTGGCTATGACACTTCGTGTATGAAAATTATCTTCCTGTGAGTGTTACAATGGCCTTTATCGAGTATAAACCTAACAAAAACTGTACTGTGTTATCGTTTCGTTTCGTTTCGTTTTTGAAGGCTCCAACATGCTTGCATGCGTCGGTCTTGGTCACCTAATGGCGGCTCTCCATGCTGCTCGATCCTTGGCAGCCTCCCTGTTCAGTCCCTTAACCCTTAAGTCACACTTAACGACCTCGTCCCTCGTCTTTCTCGGTCTACCCCTCCCAACCCCTCCCCCAGTATTAACACTTCTCACCCTCTGTACCCAATTACCATCCCCCATCCTCTCCACATGTCCAAACCACCTCAGCCTACATCTCCTCATCACAGCACCAATACACTCCAGTCCCATCCTACCTCTCAACTCTTCTATCGTAAACCCAGCCCCCCCAGGCCTTGCACGCAGGGACGCACTGCACATCCACCTAATCATTGTCATTTCTGTACGTTTAAACCTGCGAATATCCTCTTCCTTTACTGCCCAGGTCTCACTACCAAACAGCATCACACTCCTAACACATGCTGCATACAAAGACCCCTTAGCACCTAAGAAGAGTCCTCTCAATGTCAGGAGAGGCAACAGCTCCTTGAACTTCTTCCAACCACTTCTCACCCTAGCAACCGAGCTAACTCCAGCCCCACCTCCGGCACATAAAATATCTCCCAAATAATGAAACTCCTCCACACACTCAAGAGACTCACCCGCAAGTTCAACCCTCTCAAGCCTAACAATCTCCACCTGCTCTCCCTGACACACCGCACACATGAAATCAGCATCATCTCACAGTCTACCTCTAATACCACTACATCTCTTGTGCACCCACTTATCACAAACACTACACAAGATGGAATTGCTTCCCACACCCTTCTGACAAACTGCACATGGCCACTCTCCCTCTCCTCTGATTGTACCGCCACCAACCCTAGATATCATCACTTTTGTTTTATCTGCATTTACCCTTAAGCCCTTGTACCCCATACCATCTCTCCACTTCTTAAATCTTTCCTCCGCCTCCTTTTCATTCTCTGCAATCAACACCAAATCATCAGCATACAACATCTCCCATGGGAGTCCATCTCTGAAGTCACGTGAGAGGGCTTCAAGCACCATGATAAACAACAAGGGACTCAAAACTGTCCCATGATGCACACCAACATTCACGGAAAACTCATCACTCAAAGCTCCATTCACTCTTACCTGGGTGCGAGCACCCATGTACATGGCCGTAACCACCCTAACCAGCCATTTTTCCAACCCTAGCTTTCTCATTGCCCACTTCACCACATCTCTAGGGACTCTGTCAAAGGCCTTTTCCAAATCAACAAAAACAACATACAATTCCCTTTTCTTTCCAATATATTTTTCCTGAAGCTGTCAAACAATGAATATGGCATCAGTGGTCCCCCTGCCTGGCATAAACCCAAACTGCATCTCATCGATATTCACTCTTTCTCTAATCACACCTTCTAGAACTCTCTCCATTACTTTCATTATCTGATCTAAGAGCTTTATACCTCTGTAATTTCCCCTTTCCAGGGCATCACCCTTCCCTTTGTACACATTTACAATTACACTCTTCAGCCAAAAATCTAGGACCACACACTCATATATAATCATATTTATCAGGTCAGTGACTAACCTCACCCCCGTATCTCCTGAGGCCTTCAACATTTCGGCAGTCAACCCAGACACACCTGCCGCCTTCCCCACCCACATCCTGTCTATTGCCTGACTCACAGTAGCAGCGTCAACCAAAGGCCAAGGCCCAAACACTGGATCAGCTGGCTCCAAACCTTCTCTATCCCAATCAAACTCCTTATTCAACAATCGGCTATAATGCTCTCTCCATGCATCTTTAATATCCTCACTGTTCACAACTACCCTTCCATCTTCATTCTTCACACACTGCTCACCTACAATGTCCCGATTATCCCTCTTCACCTGATTTGCCACCCAAAAAATCATATTTTTCCTTTCTTCATGATTTAGATCAAGTAAACGTCTCTGTGACTCAGACTTCGCCCTGAATACCTCTCTTCTAGCCCTGCGCTTGGCAGCCAAGTACTCCTCCCTGTTACCACCATTCTTCCATTCCCGGAAAAGCCTTCTTTTCTCCTTAACTGCAGCTTCTACACCCTCATCCCACCACCAAGTTACTTTATGTCTTGGTGGGCCTCTTGTCCAACCGCATATTGCATCGGTAACTCTCAAGAGGTTGTTCTTAAGGGCTCTATACTCTTCATTAATGCCTCTATCTACGGCTTCCTGTTCAGCCACCACTCTCCTCATCTCACTATAAAAGGCATCCCTTACTGCTTGGTTTCCCAGCTTCCATATTTTCCTCCTAGGTACATATGTCCTCCTTCTCATCACTCGTTCCTTAAGCACCATGTCACAAATCAACAGTTTGTGCTGCTGCACACACTCCTCGCTTCCTATAACTTTAACATCCCTCACTAATCTCCTATCAACCCTCCTGATCAGAAAATAATCTATCTGACTACTATTTCCCCCGGACTCGTACGTAATTAACCGGCTCATTCTTTTCCTAAAATGTGTGTTGCACACAATCATGTCCATAGCCTCCCCAAACTCGAGTATTCTTTCCCCTTCTGCATTCCTCACACCATATGCACATCCTCCATGGACTCCATAACCTTGAGCTGCTTCACCCACATGACCATTTAAATCCCCTCCCAGAACCACTACCTCATCATCACCCATACCACTCACTACACGTATTAAATCATCCCAAAATCTATCCTTCTCTGCATCATCCAATCCTACCTGTGGAGCATATGCTGATATAACTGAAATCAATTTCTGCCCGATCAAAATTTTCACTACTAATATCCTATCACTTACTCTCATGACATTCATGACATATTCCACCCATTTCTCTGCAACCAACACACCCACACCCCCATATCCGTCAGTTGCCCCCTGCCAAAACAACTTATAGTAGCAATCCTTCCCAACAATCTTTCTGGCTGATCCACCCCTGTACCGGACTTCCTGCAAACATGCCACATCCACCCACCTCCTACTGAATGCCTCAACAACTTCCCCTGCTCTTCCTCTCAAACTTCCCACATTCCACGAACCCACCCTAAACTCTCTGGGTGATTTGCTGTCCTCAGGCTTGCTTTGGTGCTTGTTTTATAGTGGCATTTGAGAAAAGTTAAGAGGCAAATGGGTTGATGTCCTGATTTAAAAGGAAATGGTGTAGTGAAGTACGATTGTGGCCATGACTCTTTTCACGTATGAAAATATCTTAGCAGGGGGAAATCCCTATGTCGCTTTTTTCGGAATATCGCATTTTTCGGAATGACTTGGGCCCCAATTAGTCTGCTCTAGTAAGGTTTTACTGTACATTATCAACTTTTACTATTATTTTTCTGTTGGTGAGATATGAGGCAAGCAGGGGAACAAAAGACGTTAGTCCATAGCAAGGGAGTTTGGACTATCAAGGGCTACTGTGTGAGTTTCCCCATATAGGGCGACTGATTGATGGATGGTATGAGTCAGGAGATTGAGTATGTCAATGGTGGATCTTTCGTGGTGAAAACCATGTTGTTTATTGCTAATTAAGTTGTTGGATTCAAGGTGTTTAACTATGTGCTTATTGATTAAAATTTCAAATATTTTACCAAGAGAAGATGTGACAGCTATTGGTCTGTAATCAGAGGGGTCAGAGGAACTTCCGTTCTTTGGAATTGGGTAGATATTGGCTTCTTTCCATGAATTAGGGAATGAAGAAGTACATATGCATAGTCTGAATAATTTAACAAGAACAGGTGCAAGTTCTGGGGAACACTTTTTCAAAATAACTGGAGGAATTCCATCTGGGCCTGGAGCTTTGTTGGTTGGTAAATTGTCTAGGATGGATTTTACGTATCTTGTCTGCATTTTAAGTGGAACAATTTCGGGAGAGTCAAGTTCTAGTACTGGGATGTTCTGACTTACTTCCTCTAAGGTAGAATTTCTGGCAAATGTACTGGCAAAGATATTTGCTTTTCTATGTGGGTCATTTGTAATGTTGCCATCTGAAGACTGTAGTGGGGGAATGGATGATGACTTGCTAAAGTTATTACTGAAAGAATTAAGAGCTGACCAGAATATTCTACTGTCATTAGGGTTGTTAAGTAGTTTTGATGCATGGTTATGTTGAAAGTTTGATTTAGCGAGGTGGAGAGAGCTAGACAGGGTGCCAACGAAGTCAGTGGGGGTGTGAAAGATAAAAATGGTAGATTACTAGAGGAGAAGGGAGAAAAAGTAAACAGATGGGGAGAACGCTTTAATGAACTGATGAACATAGAGAATGTAGGTAATGCAAGTATAAGTGGCTCGGGAATGGCAGGGAGAAGGAGGGTTGTGAGAAGAGAGGAAGAAATCAGTAGGATGGAAGTGGTGGAAGCAATGAAGATAGTTAAACTGGGGAAAGCCCCAGGAATTGATGGAGTGTGTGGTGAAATGCTGAAGCATGGGGGAGAGATAGTAATAGAATGGATGTGGAAGGTGTGCAGATTGGCTTGGGAGGAGGGTAGAGTCCCGGAGGATTGGAAGTCAGGTATAATTATTCCTCTGTACAAAGGAAAAGGGGAAAAAGCAGTGTGTGGTAATCATAGGGGCATTTGCCTTCTCAGTGTAATAGGAAAAATATATGGTAGGATACTTATTGACAGAGTTAGGGAAATTACTGAGGAATTAGTTGGAGAAGAACAAGGAGGTTTTAGGAAGGGAAGA
>JAGKTI010018519.1:4245-17642 GCA_018397915.1 Birgus latro | reverse complement strand
CATGCGTCTCATATTATACACGAATCACATGCGTCTCATATTATACATGAAATCGGATGCCAGGGCACGATAATAACAACCTCAGAGTAGCTCGCTGCGACTCTAGTTCTAAGATGGTGCGTGTGACACCATCAACCTGTTGATGCCTGAGAGGATTATTGTGCCTTGTCAGGAAAGGGTTTGTTTACTTTATGTCCAGAGTCTGAATTAACAAAATGAAAATGTCAACTTGTGGCTGTTTTTTATTTTTTTTTTGTATCTGTATATCTGTTTGTAGATAGATGCCTTAATCCTGAATGGAGTGACTAAAAACAGATTTTCTTCTTGTTAACCTATCTTTCCTCCACCATCAGGCTGCCCTCCCTTCAGTCCCTCTCTCATATAGCTCTCTATCCATCCTCATCGTCCTCATTTTCTCTCTCCACCTCACTGACGTACACTCACCTAGTCAGTATCTCAGTTTCCATTCTCTTCACATGGCCAACCACCTCAGGGTACTTCCAACACTTTCCATCACATCAATATAAGCACCACAGTTGAACTTGCAGGTGAGTCTCTTGAGTGTGTGGAGGAGTTTTGTTATTTGGGAGACATGTTATGTGCCGGAGGTGGGGCTGGAGTTAGCTCGGTTGCTAGAGTGAGAAGTGGTTGGAAGAAGTTCAGGGAGCTGTTGCCTCTCCTGACATTGAGAGGACTCACCTTATGTGCTAAGGGGTCTTTGTATGCAGCATGTGTTAGGAGTGTGATGCTGTATGGTAGTGAGACCTGGGCAGTGAAGGAAGAGGATATTCGCAGGTTTAAACGTACAGAATTGACAATGATTAGGTGGATGTGCAGTGCGTCCCTGCGTGCAAGGCCTGGGGGGGCTGGGTTTACGATGGAAGAATTGAGGGGTAGGATGGGACTGGAGTGTATTGGTGTTGTGATGAGGAGAGGTAGGCTGAGGAGGTTTGGACATATGGGAGGATGGGGGATGATAATTGGGTACAGAGGGTGAGAAGTTTTAATATTGGGGGAGGGGTAGACCGAGAAAGACATGGGACGAGGTCATTAAGTGTGACTTAAGGGTTAAGGGATTGAACAGGGAGGCTGCCAGAGATTGAGCAGCGTGGAGAGCCGCCATTAGGTGACCAAGGCCGACACATGCAAGCATGTTGGAGCCTTCAAAAACGAAACGAAACGAAATGAGTGCTCCTTGACTTCCTTATTTGTCTATTTATCACTCCACAATTCCACGTGCTCCTCACACATAACTTGTTTTCACTCTCACTCTTGGCTAAGGTCCATCCAACAGCATTCAATCTTCACTTCAGTCCGTTAGAGTGGGGGTCACTGTACTTGTCATTAAATGGTTTCTTTACTTTCATCCTCATTTTCCTATTCCTTACCACTGTCATCAGTGTACCTGCTCTACCCTTTCTTGCTCTTCAGCAACTAACTCCTTTCATTGCTAATCTCACTACATAAATATTTGAAAGCCTTCTCAATTTCCTGACCATTCAGCCTCAATTTTTTATTTATTTTACTATTAATATTATAGTTTGTATATAATTTACAGTTATTTATATGTTTATCAGTTTATCAAATTTTTTTTTTTCATGGTTTGTAATTGGCACAGGAGGGTAGCTGCAAAATGGATCCAAGGGAGCGTGAGACACTGCTGCAGAAAAAGGAGGAGTTTGCCCGGGAGGTGGCAGCCAGTGAGAGAACCTCAGACATCATATATGAGCTGCAGCAGAGTGGAGTCATATCTGAGGCCACTGCTAAATATCTCCTGGTGAGTAATAGTAATATTAGTAGAAATAGCCTAATAGTAGCAGTGGTATAGAAATAGTAGCTAGTAGTAGTACAGTAGTAACCCAAGACTCATCAGGACCTGAACTCAGTGAGGTGGTGAAAGGAGAGAGGTTTGGGGGAAGGAAGAGGAGGGAATGAGATATAAGAAAGAGGGGAGGGAAGAAAATAAGGAGAAAAGCTAAAGAATAGCAGGAAGGAGGAAAGAGAAGAGGGAAAAGGAGAGAAAGGTAACTGAGACAAAATAAATAAAGAAAGAGGCAGTGATAGGTATGAACGAGACAGAGAAGGAGAGAAAATGGAAGATGAATTAAAGGAGGTAAAGGAAAGAGATTGGAGGCTAAGGTGTGGAAAATAGGTAGGTGAAGAAAAGAAGGGAAAATTAAAGGATGAGAGGAAGGAGGGAAGGGAAAACAAAGATAAAAGGAAGAAAGAATGAAAGATGAGGAAAGGCGATAGGGAAAAATTGGGGAGAAAAGGAAAAGAAAATTAAAGAAGGAAGGATAATGGTGGAGTTAAAAAGAAGAATAAAGGGAGTTTGAATTGCAGGAAGGTAAGATGAACCTGATAATTGAACTGCAGACATGTAGTGTCTTGTCCTTGGCCATCACTAACTGTTTCATTGTGAGTGAGGTGGGGGAGGAAGGACCAGAAAAGAGGGGAGGAGATATAGAATGAGAGAAAGGAGAAAAGATGAAAATGAAAAAAGGGAAAATAAGAGGGTGGGAGGAAGGAGGGAAAGATGTGATGGTATGATAATCTTGATTTACTGCAGGTTCAAGCCCCCCTCCCCCTCCCTTTTTTTTTTAGTCCACCATCCTCCTGTCAGGGGATAGGGCAGCAGAGACACTCATATCTTTGCCATCATGTGAAGACATCCCTCTCCAGCAGCAACTTAAAATGATAATACAATAATATTGATAATAATAATAATACAGTACTGTAATAATAATAATTCTGTGCCTGCAGACCCTAGAAACAACCAAAACAGCACGCGTAAGGATGCTGGTGGATGAGCTCGTGACGTGTGGCCCTGGGAGCTTCACCAGGTTGCTTGAGATCCTCCTGCAGTTCGACCTTGGCTCCCTGGTAGCACAACTGAACCCTGATTTCTACAACCAGGCCCTCCCACAGCTCAGGTTAGATGCTATATGTGTACACTTAGGATTAGATACATGTATATGTGTAGAGGCCATAGACCATGCTAGTGTGTGTACAGTAGCCTCGGTAAGCCTTTAAACATGAAGGCAGATCTCCATGTGTTGTGGTCATGAGCTCTTTCTTTCCTCACTCCACTATTCCAGAGGTCTCTATGCAAGACTTCATCTCATGTCTTCTCCCATCTACCCTTGGGGCATCCTTCCCTCTGTATTAATACGTTTGACCCTCCTCCGCCAGTCACTCTTTCCACTTCTCATAACATGTCCAAATCATCTCATGCTACTGACTTAACTTCTGTAATAATTCTTATGCCAAACCTCTCTTGCAGCACACTGTTATCAACTGTTGCCATCATTGTAATGTCAGTTATTGATGTTTTTCACATTATCATGATCATCCATCATCCAGTCCTATGCTGCCCAGTTAGGAGCGTAGGAACCCGGGGCTAGGCAAGTTGGTCCTGACATTTAAGATGAGAGTGATCAGCCTCACTCATCTCCAAGTGGCATTATGTGTATGATTGCTATCACCACATTATCATCACTGTTATGAACTCACAGGTATTATCATCATCATTACAGTACAGTATTAGTAAATTCTCACTATTAGTACATTGTATGTTTTTTTTTGTTTTTTTCCTATGAGGTCCTTAGTATCTTACAGAGGAATTGTCTGTTAAAGGTCCATTCCTACCTTTGATATTTTAGAGTGCAACCCATACTGATAAAAAGGACTGCATGGATTATTGCTGCCCTCAGTGTCATCATATCTGTTACTCCACCATACAGTAGTCATTATTTACGTCTTTCCATAATTGGTTATTATTTCTGTTAATGCTCCATTAACATTTAACATGGACTTGCTTTTAACCTTACAAGTCTTTTCTTGTGTAGCGGTGTCAGTGAGGAGTTGGACCTTCGGCGCACCCCATACCAGCCCTGCCTCACCCTGCCCAGTCCTGCCCAGCCCCTGCCATCCCTGCCCCGCCCTCCCAATGTCACCCCTGCCCCCCAACCTCCAGCAGGGGACGATGTGGAGAATAACAACCCAGCCCGTCCTCTCAAAATTAAGGTCATCCCATACACGCAGATTGGAGGAGCCCATCATCCCACTAATGAGGTAAGAGTAGTAGTAGTAGAGAGAGAGAGAGAGAGAGCAGTTACAAAAATGATGTTATTTTTCTAGGTTTTCAGAGTCATGAATAATCCTGTAGTAAAATGGTAAATTAAACTGGGAAGCTTGTGGAGATCCTTGTTACACTTGATTACTTTCCTGTATATGGACCAGTTGTCTGATGCTTGTAGAAGGTCAAGAATGGACCTTCATGCTGTGTACCTAAGTAGTGCAGTAGTCCATTGCCCTCATACACTTTCTTAGATCCCAAGTTAAGGCCCATATGGGTCTCATTCTGAGGGATGGTTGAGGTTTATTATTCGTGTAAGGCTTCTCAGGGGAGAGCACCTGGTCACTTAAGCTTCAAATATCAGGACTGAGTTGTGTAGCCCCCAGGCCCTTCTGCTTCTTTTGGGGCAATACTGGGTTGGATGATGAATGGAGGGACAGTGAGGACTAACTGTTGAATAATTAATGCAGTCTTGTTTGTTTGAAGTTGCTGTAATTATAATTGACTTAATGGCACAGGTGTACCGAAACCAGACAATGCCACGAGGGTTGGTGTTCCTGGCCAACTATCATACCTTCTGTAACAATGAACATCCACCCCGTGAAGGCTCAGAGCTGGATGTGAAGCACCTCGTGATGCTCTTCTCACAAATGGGATACCAGATCACTACACCTCGCCTCAACATGACCAAATATGTGAGTATCATACAAATGTGTAGAAAGGAAACTAAACCACAACCTAATCCTATTTAGATTATCTGGTTTGAGGAGGCTGTGGTTGTGGTATTTATGCTGTGAGACGAGGATAAGGGAATTCTCCGTTGGTGAATAACAAAGGATGTTCTTGCAATCTGAAGGGTCTCATAATCTTACTGAGATCATGTGGCTGTACTCAGAATGTGATGAGAAAGATATCATTGGGCAGAAGGAATTGAAAACAAAAAGAGTAGAATTAACAAACTAGAATCATGCCATATTGTACCATAGAGCATATACCTGTGTCATAATCATCAAATTGTATGGTATGTTAAAAAAAAAAAACAGTAAGCTCCATATTTCTTATGGCTGTGTTTAAGAAACCTACTGCTTGGGTAGGCATTGTTTTTGCTTGGCATTCCCATCTATTGTATTGTTAAGTCATGGTTTTTGCCAGTCCTGACAAGTCAGCATTTGAAATTAATAAATGTATGTTTTGGAAGATACTTGATGTTGCCTTGCCAGTCAAGTGCCAGCACTGGTGTATGTTTGAAAAATACAGCCATTAGATCCCCGTAAAGCACTCACTACTATCTTTGTTATTGATGGCTGAACTGTATCATTGTACAGAGCTTACATAAATAGCTGTCCCTGAGACAAAAGTTTTCATAAAAACCCTCCCAATAGATTTCCTTTAACCCATCCAGTCCCGACCGGTTTTTTACCCAGCCTACCCCCAGGTCCCTACCGATTTTCAACTTTTTGTTTTTTGGCTGAAACCTGCGCTTTTGGTGAGAAACATCGAAAATTCATCGAGAAATCGCGATCCTGAGGTAAAAAAATGTTGATACAGGTGTCACTCAACCTTACATTTTCCTTCTTTTTCAGGGTACCTGGCTAAAGAAAACGAACTATGGAAGGGTTAACTAATTCAAGCCACTTTAAATTGCGTATTTATTTCATTTATTTGGTACGAATTTATATGTAGTACAAGTCTATATTGGTTTTCACACAATAATATAGGCATTTATAAGCATTGTTCACTCACCCAAAACCCCAGTATATGGCACCTTCCTTTACGACATTGCCACCTCATCACCTCTGTTTGTTTCTACCTCTTGCTTCTTTGTTTCTTTGTCCTTCATCTCAGGAATCACTTTCACCGTGAATTTCGTCATTGGAGAGACCGTGGGGCAACGTACCTGTCAGAAAAGGCAAACCACACTCACCGGCCTCACAACGCGACCTGCCCGGGCCCCCAGCTGCATACCGCAGGACCCTTCCGGTTACGTCGTCACTCGTGACTTAGCAGGTGTGTGTGCGCACACACACACTAACAGCAATATGCACTAACACTCTCGTCCTCTCTTCTTAATTTGACAAAAGATTCCAAGGACGAAGCTGGATGGTCTATTTGCGTCAGATACACCCTATGTATCCAATACATAGAGTTTTGTGTGAGTACCATCAAAACCCAATATGCACTATGTATCCAATACATAGAGTACCATCAAAACCCAATATGCACTATGTATCCAATACATACACTTTTGTCTGATTACTATCAAGACCCAGTCTGTGGCCACATACCGATATGTGATGTCTCTTGAAGTATTATAAACTTTCTAGTCTCGGCTGACTGCTGCACGCAGCCGCTCGGTCGAGGCACCTTTCTTGGTGAGACAATCAGCCAGTTGTTGTGATGTATCCACCCAAGATACTTCATCAATCTCCCCTCGCTCCAACATGTCTTGTAGTACAGCAATATCAATGCGCAATCTCCTGTCTTCAACGCTCCTACAGGAGTAAAGGGCGTCCACCAGACTCTTGTTGTTTCCACATCCAGAAACCTCACGCAATATGTTGGCGAGTTATACATCAGTGTCATCACAATCAAGCAGCGCCAACGCCTCAGCAGATAAGGTAGATTTGACAACCCTCCTGATCTTTCTTGTCTGCCAGAATATAGGACATCTTGCCTCACTAGCATCTCGTAGGAAGATCACAAAACTTCCTTGAGATCCATTGCCTACAAGGTTGGCAAATGAGGCATCCGAAAAGCACTCTATATGACAGTCCTCGATCGGCCCCATTCTTGGAATGTATAGCTTCATGTTGTCAGTCTTCACCCTTGAGATCATATTATTGAATCTAAGCAAATCCGCTACGGTAGCTCGGTTGCTATTCACACTCAACTCACACACATCAAAGGCAATATCTGGGCGAGTGTGTGTGGCAATCCAGTTGAGTTGCCAAATTAATGCTCAGTACTCCGTTTTCTCAGACTCGGGCAGCTCTCCTGATTTTACTGCTGCATGATGTTTATTCAGCGTGACTGGTTTCAAAGATGAAGCACACTGGAATTGGTCGAGCGCTATGCTGCATCGGTGTTGGAGATGACATTGAGACCAACGTATTTGAAGGCTTTTGATTCTGAACTGCCAATGAGGAATATTTGACTCAAACGGTTTATCACTTGCTGTTCGAACTCACGTGTACCAGCCCAAAGGAAGTCGTCGACATAGATGCATACAATGCCTTCGACTTTGCCACTATTGCTCCAAGAGAACAGCGCTGAATCCAGTGATGACACTTTAGCTCCAAGACTCAACAATTGATCTTTTACGTGCAGATACCAATGCCTAGCAGCATCACAAAGGCCGTAAACAGTTTTCTTTAGTCTCCATAACTTACCATTTGCATATTCAGGCGGAGGACGTAAATGAACAACTCTCTCAGTGCATTTCTGCGTCATCATCAACCACTTCCTATTCGCTAAAATCCTTCTGCAAGTCTATCCAATCAGTGCTGCCGTCAGAGTCCCTCTTCAAATTGTAGCAGTGTTTGTACTTTCCAGTGGCTTTACCTGCCCGACTTATAATCCTTCCAGACACCAACTCTCCACTTTCTGAATGTATTCCCTTTATACGTTGACCAACAGAAACTTTGGGAGGCTGATTAATCAGAATAGAAACTGTGGGAGGCTCATCAATTGGAACCACACCATCTTCCGACTCGTCATCTGGTGGATAGTCATTCAACACTTGCGAAGAGTCGTCATTAGCCTTCTCCTGGACAACATTGTTCTTCTCATCACTGCTGACACCACTTTCAACTGTAGTATCTTGCTCTGGCGCACGCGCTAGACAACACACGTGCACTCGCATGTAGACACCGCTGTCTCGCCAGAATTTGTTTCCCATCTCTGCCTATTACAATTCCAGGACCGTGCCACTCATGCCTGTCATTTCTTTTGTAGAAGACTTCATCTCCATTTCAGATGTCGTTTAAGTCACTCGAACGTACGTTATGCCGCAGAGCCCTAGCCAAACGTTCATCTGTTTCAGTCTTTATAAACTCTTTTCTTGCTAAGTGAAGAGCGTTCAAGTTGTATCTCACAATTTTCGATGGTGATGAAGGTTCCAAGGCTGGAGGATCATTTGCGTACACATTAGGCAGGCCAGGGTTTTGACCAAAAACAAGTTGGTTAGGAGAAAAGCCTGCGTAGTTGGTGAGAGCATTTCTTGCCGATACTGCCTATGCCAAGGCCACATCCAATTCACACTGGCTATCAGCCATTATCTTCCTAACAATGTCACCAATGACTGCATTTTGACGCTCACAGACTCTGTTGCTCCATGGACTCTCTGCAGACGTTGTCATGATCTTGATATTGAAGGCCTCTCTCAATGCTCGCATTTCCGCATTGTTGAATTCACAGCCATTGTCTGTAAGAATTTTTCTAGGTGCGCCAAACACAACAATCCAGCTTCGAAATATTCCTTTGATAATGGTGGGCGCACACTTATCCGCGATTACTATCGCACTACAATACATGGTCGCCAGATCAACAAGGACTAAGAAATAATGCCTTCCCCAAGCTTTCAAATCCATGGCTATGGCTTCATTAAACTTAGACACCATGGGCAAACTGACTACTGGTCGGGGCTTGGCTTTCTTAAATCTGCAACAGACTGTACAAGCATCAGATACAGCCTTGATAGCCCGCTCCAGTTCTGAACTTTTAATCTCCGCATCTGTGATCAGTTTAATTAATTTCGCCGGTGTTGGGTGTCCAAATTGCCTGTGAAGCTTCAAAGCGGTTTTTTCTACATCACCCCCAAGAGATGCCAGCGTGATTGTTTCACGACCTAGTCATAAAGAAATTGGAAGCAAGTAATGGCCTGAAGATGAGGACTTCAAATTTATGATAGTTCCACAGATTTTGACGTGGTCACTTCCAAAGTTAATCAACATTTTTGCTTTTTTCATGGAACGTTTACTCAACAGCAAGAGAATATTGCAGTTCACAACATCAATCACGATGGTTGCATGCATATTTCCAATGTAGCAGGGCAGAGTAACACGTTTGAGGGAAGAAACTGTGACACCATCAGCAAAAGTAAACGTTGAGGGTGACGCTTCTTCTCTTGTAGCTTCACGTTCGTAATCAGTGAGCTCACTTAGATAGCAATTGATCCATTCAACTCCACATACAGTTGTAGAACACCTTTTGTCTAGAACAGCACATCCCTTAGATTCTTCTACTAGAGTCTGTAACTTACCTCTACTAGCGGCATCATCTGCATAGCTCATAAATAACGACAGATGCACTGTTTCATAATTTTCTTCTCGACTGCCGTCATTTTCGTATACATCCGGACAGTCACGTGCCTAATGAAATCTAGAATCACATACGAAACACCTCTATACCTTTCCGTCAGACCCAAGTGGGTTCTGCCTCCTGCCGGTGGATGAGCATTGGGGAATTCTAGCAGATATGGTTGGATGTCGGCCACCACCACGACCTCGATCACGTACTGCACCACCCCGCAACATTCTCCATCCTCGTCGAGTACCTCTGACATAAAACATTTCCTCATTCCCAACTTCGTCACTCCAAAATACTGGTTTGCCTTTCACCTCCCTGGCAGACACCGATGCATCGTTCTGCCCGCCAATTTCACCAGCAAAATTACGATTCAGGGCAGATTTCATGTTTTCGTATGTCACCTCAGTTATTGAGGACATCACTAGTTGTTGCTCACTGTCTGAAAGTTTGCATGCAGCTAAGAGCATAAAAGCCATCACAGAATTTGGCAGTGCCATGTCCTGCTTCGTAAATTTGAAGTAAACATGCTCAAATTCTGTCACGAACTTACGAATGTTCACATCACCGGCTCTTCTGAAGTTGTACAATTCATAAAAAGCTGCAAACTGTCAACGTCCTTTGTCCTCGAGAAATAAACTGTCTAATTTTTTCAGCAAAGTCTGAACACCATCCTCCTGCTTCAAATCAGCCGCATTAACCTCCGAAGACGCCACCCTTGCTCTTCCAGACAATGACTGGTGAATAGCTAAGACTTGTTTTTCTTTTGGTAAGTCCGTCAGTTCACACCAAATGTCAAAGTCCTTTTTCCAGCTCTCATAAGCAGAATAATTTTCAATTTTCGGAGGCCACTTAGTCGAACACGATGCCATTATATTCGAACTATGCTCTGCTACCAGTGGTCAGAAAAGGCAAACCACACTCACCGGCCTCACAACGCGAACTGCCCGGCCTCCCTGGCTGCATACCGCAGGACCCTTCCGGTGACGTCACTCATGACTTAGCAGGTGTGTGTGCGTGCACACACACTAACAGCAATATGCATTAACAATACCTTTACTGGCTAGGTTACTGCTAACAGGTGAATCGTCCAGTGTGGGGGGGAGGGGGGTAGGGGGGTTAGGTGGGGCCAGGCAGTATCCCTGCTTGACAGCAGGTAGAGGAAGGTCTCCCACATATGCCAACCAAAAATCACCCGCAAATGTTGAAAAATGTGCACACAATGGGCCTTGCAATTGCGTGACGTACGATGCACGTCGTTGGATCTGTCCACGGAAAAAAGTAGCGAGGTGCATCGTACGTCGGTGGGGCTCGGCGGGTTAAGCTGGTGGACACAGATAAATGTGAAAACTTATCCTCATCTGCTCTCAGTCTTAATGGTTAAAAGAAAAAAGAAAATCTCCCTTACATGATTGTCTTTATCATCATCATGTGCAGCCTGCATCCTTTTGGGAATCCCCCAACAGGATATAACCATGATGAGTGTCTCCCAGGTGCTTTGCCTTGATGTATTTCTTAAATTCTCCATCACTTGTCTTCCCTCATTCTCCAGTGCAATATACGGTTGCACAGAAAGCTGTAATTCTGGTCCCAGACTTACCTGGATGTGAACATGGTGGACTGCAGGCTGAAGTTGTCCTTCTGCAGTCCACCATCCCTATTTTGGGGGATAAGGGGGAAGATGAGGGAGGTCTGAATATCCAGGCAGTGGAGCCACCCATTCACATCAGTACCACCAAGTGAAGATGTTCCTCCCTAACATCATCTCGCACCTTAACAGGAAACAATTGTGGCGCTTCGAGAATTCTGCGCCATGGAAGACCTTGCTGTAGTAGACTCAGTGGTGGTGGTAATAATGAGTCATGGCCGAGACCATGCCTCCTTCTACACCTCCGACAACCTTTTCCTCTCCGTCAATGATGTGGTTGAGAGGTTCAGCAACAGGGAATGCCCCAGCCTTAAGGGAAAGCCAAAAATATTCATATTCCAGTACTGCAGGTTGGTATGAGGTTGCAGATTTGCTGATTGTTCCTTAGTGATATTTGTTTCACTTATAAGTTGTTTCACAGATTTGTGATGAATTAATGCTTATTCTTCACCAGAAGTTGCTAATGATTCACTGTAAAGTTGTTTGTTGTTTGTATGGCCCCAGATTCATTTACATGTGAATCCATTGGAATGCAGACTGAATTTGCCGGATTTCCTGCATTCCACCATCTGTGTTTTGGTGGATAGGGAGGAATTTGAGACACATTTGTATATCTGTGATCAAAGTGGTGTTGTGTGCATGTACAGATACATGCTTGCATGCACATATGTATATTCACAGTGCATGAATGTGCTTGGCCTGTGTGCACACACACCTGCATGCATGTGCTGCAGATGCACACACTTAACTAAACAAAATCCAAACCAACTCATTCCCTCCAGTGCACCTTTACCTTTGCAGAGGATCAGGTCCAGATGTGGGTGTGGCTCCCATACCACAGTCAGTGTCCAACCGGAGTAGGCGTTCCATACAGACTGATGCTGCCAACTATGGGGAGGCCATTGTGCATCGCGACCCAACTTTCACCGATATGTATATTGTTTACTCCACGGTGGAAGGTGAGGGGGAGAGAAAGTGAGCTAATGATAAAAAGTGTAAGGTGATGATATACTGTAGATATATAACTTGATATATAAATGTAACTTGTCTTTTGTTGTGTACAGGATTTGTCTCATTCCGGCATCCAGAACGTGGCTCATGGCTGATGGAGGCAATCTGCTGTGTCTTCATGCAGCATGCTTGCACACACGACCTGGACTCCCTAATGAAGATGGTAGGTTAATGTGGCTCTTTGGAGTTAATTGTTTTATCAGTTGTGGTTTCACCTACCCTTCCCTGTCACACTTGGATATTTTCTTCTTTATGAAACAATTCTCTGATGCAGATAGAGAGATTAAGGGGGGCCCCTTTGTGCTGTATACTGATGTGTTGTATTACCTTCATTGGCATCATGCAGTTTTTAAGATTCCATGGTGGTGTAGTGGGTCGAAGCACTTCAGCCATCTGTGGTTCATGCGAGTCTGCTTCAGGGGACATTTAGGGTTTATTGCTGGTATAATGCCACTCAAGAATTAGTGACTGATCACTTGTCTTAATTGTATGAATAAATTAGTTTTGGATCCCTGTGCTCCTGTTGGGGCTGTACTAGATTGAATTTTGGATGGATGTTTTCACGCACTGCATCTTTTATGTGGGAGAAAGGATCAACATAGTGATGATGATTTGCTGTTCATAGCCATCTTGTCTTTGTCCAGGTATCACGTCGACTGCGAGAGAACTGCACAGATGATGGCAACAAACAAGTGTGTGAGTTTGTGCAGCGAGCCTTCGATCGCCACTTCTACTTCAACCCTGAGCCCCTCGCTGACATGTAGGCTGCATCCCATCATTTAAAATTTTGTGTATCCCATTCTATAAATACTCATTTTACTCTAACTTGGCCTAAAACTGCCATCTCTCCATCTTGATTGCTGAATTGTAACTGTAAGATTAACACTAATGAAAATTGACACTAGAATATGCTAGTCTTGAAGAAGTGTTGTGGAAAATATTAAAGCTGCAAACTTGTCTTTTTTCCACCATTCAGCAGTGATATAAGCTGCCAAAGGACAAATCTGGGTCAAGTTAAAGTGTGCAGACTATAGTTACCCACACAATGCTTTGGTCAGTTGGTCTAGTTAGAGTCAGTAACATATGACATACTCCAGCTTAAAAATGTCTACCTGACCCTAAATAATTCCTTCAGTTTAATGATCTAACTACTGCCATACTTGTGTAGCTTAATCTCAGATCCCTCTGTCTGAAGGATCAGCTTTACCAGCTGGAAGTAATTGTCTGATGGCAGCAAAAAGACTGGATAAGTAAAGTATGTCATTATACTGAAGCAAACCACCTGCCCACATTTAATTCACACACACACACACACACACACACACACACACACACACACACACACTCAGACACACA
>JAGKTI010018518.1:0-17642 GCA_018397915.1 Birgus latro | reverse complement strand
CAGCCTCACTCATGGCTTGGGGCTGCTTTACATATTATGGTGTTGGTAGGTTGGTAATTCTACCTGCAAATGAAAAAGTGAACCAGAACAATTATTTGGAGCTATTATGTGATGTTTTAAGTGACTCTTTTGATAAAACCAAGGCAAAAGTATTTATGCAAGATTTTGCCCCTGCACATGTTGCAAAGTCAGTGAAACAGTGGCTAACAGACTGTGAGGTTCCCTTTATTCGAGATTGGCCCGGAAACAGCCCAGATATCAATCCCATTGAGAATTTATGGGCGCACATGAAGCGGCAGCTGCGTAGTATGGACACATCATCTTTGCCTTACCTTGAGGCTGCAGCTATGGAGCAGTTTTAGTCCGTCTGTTCTGCAAAACTACACCATCAGTCTCCCCAGACGCCTTAAGAAGATAATAAAGGTGAAGGGGAATGCCAGTAAATACTAAATTCAATGGTGAGTGTTAATTTATTTGTTTCTCCTTGCTAACCACAAGAATGTTTTCTTTTTTTAAGATGGCGTCAACACTTTCCGCGCCTACTGTATGTATAAAAGTCAGGGAAGAGGAACTTGATTTGGTGACCGAGGGAGGGAGTGTTTCTCGTGTAGAGTTCAATCCTTCCTTTGTGATAACCGAAACAGTTCCTTCATCCGAGGAAAATGAGGAAGCGGATTTTGTGACAAGTCAGTGAGTCACGAATGAGACAGACATTCTGGAACCTTACACATACGGAGTAATAACGTTAAAGACAGCGTTAAGTGGGTGGGAGGTAGGAATGTTTATGCCAAACACTGGTAGTTCGACTGTGGCAGTGTTGTGGCCTGGCATTGTAAGTCCAGTGGATAATGGGGCAACAGGGGAAGGAACATGTTTTACGGTCGCGTATGCGAATTTAACCCCTGACCGGATATTTATAGATGGGGAATTTAAGGTAGGTACTGTATCCCCTTATGAAGAAGTCAGGTGGGGAGAGGAAGTGAGTCCAGAGGTAGATCAGATCACTAGTGTAATGAGTGAGGATAGACTCCGGAAACTGTACACGGAGGTAGATCAGATAACCATTCCTTCTAGCCGGGAAAACGACGCGTTAAAAAGGCTAATAAGGAAACACCCAAGTGTGTCTGCGCTGCCTGAGGACCCGCTTACGACCTCACCCTACTTCTATCATCACATATGTGTGGATGGACCGGTAGTAAACCGTAGGCTATACCGTATACCGACGAAGTGGCATGATCAAGTACGTAAGCAACTTGAGGATTTACGTAGACAGGGGATTATCAGGCCTTCTCGTTCACCTTATTCTTCACCACTAGTTCCAGTAGTTAAGAAGGATGGTGGTTTGCGGATCTGCTTAGATTTTAGACATTTAAATAAGCAGATAGTTACAGATCCTTACCCTTTGCCCAATATTGAGCATATTCTTTCACAATTAGGTGAGAATAAGTACTTCAGTAATTTAGACTTGAAGCAGGGTTACCACCAGATATCTTTGGATGAGGAGCCTAAGCCTCTTACAGCTTTTTCCTCACCTGAAGGGCACTGTGAGTATTGTAACCTTCCTTTTGGATTAAAAGATGCGCCGGCTTCTTTCCAGCATATAATTAATGAAGTCATGATTGGTCTCATGGGAAAGACAACCCATACTTTTCCGGATGACATTATCATTTATGGGAAGACGTTTGATGCTCATGTACATAACCTAGATGAGGTCTTGGGACGTCTTGAAGGGGCAAAGCTAACTATTAAATTGCCAAAGTGTAGTTTCTTTAAACAGGAAGTATCCTTTTTAGGTCATGTCATCACCACTGAGGGATTACGCCCTCAGCCAGAGAAAATCTGTGCAATCCAAGATATTGCGGTTCCTAGTACTTTGAAAGAACTCCAGAGTTTCTTGGGGTTAGTGAATTATTATCGCTGGTTTGTGGAAAATTTCTCCCAGATAGCGGCACACTCACGAAACTTACTCGTGGAAAAAGAGATGTGAAGAATACACAACAGCGCGTGGAGTGGAGTGTGGAGGCACACTGCGCGTTTTGTGAGCTTAAACGGAAGTTAGCGGAAGATGTATTGCTAGCTTTTCCTCGCTTTGATAGACCTTTTGTGTTGACTACGGACGCCAGCGGTACGGCGATTGGCAGAGTTTTGCAACAGAAAGATGATCAAGGGTTCCTTCGGCCATTATCTTTTTTCAGCCATGCTCTAAACAAGGCAGAGTTGAACTATGCTACGATAGAGCAGGAAGCGCTGAGCATTGTTTACGGGTTGAAGGTGAACAGACCACTTATCTTGGGTTATGAGATATTAATTCAGACCGATCATCGACCTCTTACTTGGTTGTTTTATGTAAATGCGGCTTCAGGGAGGATTGCAAGATGGCAAATCCAGGTAGCCGAATATGACATCAAGGTTGAATATTTACCAGGGCAACAGAATATTGTAGCGGATGCTCTATCCCGTTTGAGAACGACTCAGTCTAGTGATGAAGATGAAGTTGCACTACTTGTGAGTTCAGGCACTGTGGAAATAGACACAATAGATTGGGATGTCACTGAGATAAGGCGACAACAAGATGCACACCCAGTTTGGGGTAGATTAAAGAGTTATTTGCGGAATGAGACTGCGGAGGTACCAAAATTGCCAGCAAAGTTAGACTGCTTTCATTTGTTGCCAGACGGTTTGCTCTATAAGAAGGAGAGTCTGTCATTTGGCATAGAGGAAGTATTCCAAATTGTAGTCCCAGAAGATAGCGTTCATTCTGCACTTAGACTTGCTCATTGCTTACCGTTATCTGGTCATGGTGGAACCAAGATTACTTTAACTCGTGCGAGACGGTTTGCATACTGGCCTCAGATGGAGAGAGATGTCGTGGAATTTTGCAAACAGTGTACCCAGTGTATACGTTCAAAGCGTTCGGGGGACGCCCCAAGCCCGCTTCTCCGTTTCCCCGATGTCACTGCCCCATGGGTCAGGTGTCACATGGATTTGATTGGTCCACTAAATAGATCAGAGGAAGGGCATTACTATGTCTTAACTTTCATTGATGCGATGACTCGATTTCTCATCGTGGAACCATTAAAGTCTAAGTCTGCCGAAGAGGTGGTTAGAGTGTTTGTGGAGCGAGTCATTTGTGTTTAGGGAACTCCACAACAATTAGTCACTGATCGGGGAACTGAATTTGTTAACAAGGTGTTTCAGGAATTGGCACGTTTGTTGCATATGAAACATGTGAACATTACTCCTTACCACCCATCCTCTAATGGATTGGTGGAGAGGGCAAATGGCACCATCATACAAATAATACGAACTATGGTAGATCAGAATGCTAATCACTGGCATAGAATGGTACCAGTTGCTATGATGGCTTATAACTCTGGATATAATCGGACTATCCGTGATTCTCCTTACTTCTTGCTAGGGACCCACAGATGCCTTATGTAGTGCAGGACCCATCTTTGAAGTACAACCTTGAGGATATACCTAATTTAATTGCCGCCATGGCAACAAAGGTTTTCGAAAGATGCCAGGACTTTCTTGATCGTGCGAACACAGAGAACGAGAACAGAAGGGCAAAGCGATGTATAATGAAACCACTTATGGTAGGGGACCGTGTCTATGTGAAGACTGTTCCTGCCAGGGGGGTGGCAAGGAAATTGCAACCTTTGTTTTCAGGACCCTATCGTGTAACTGATCGGGTAAATGATGTTGTTATCAAGGTTCGTCCTATACAAGGGGGGAAAGTAACCACTTTACACACTGACAGGGTGAAAGTGGTCAAGGAGGAGTATATTACGAAGAAGCAAAATCGTAATGCAAGAATGGCTTATCCTATTCATGAAGGTGGAGAGACTGGGGATGAAGGGGAAAATGCAGGTGAGGAAATAAATGAGGAAGAATGTATCCCAGGGCCTGTAATTGACTTCAGTCTGCCTCCTCCACAAGTAAGTCAGGCTACAGGTAATGGTGTAACTGGCAACTCAGCGGGTTTGCGGCCAGCCGCCACTGAGTCAAGGCCAGCCACCACTCCCTCACCTCCACACCACACCACACCTCACACTCCGCCACCTTGTAGATACAGTCTGCGGTCACATTCTAGTGTCCCAGACTACCCGTTGTGTATGGATAGACCTATTGAATATCAGACTGCACAAGCAGAGGCACCTGGTGTGACTGAAACAGACTGAAGTGACTGAGGACATGTAGTTTTTACTAAGTGAATAAATGATAGTCAGGTGAACTTGTGGTTATAGTTTTACAAATCTCTTGCAGATGATTGCTTGGGTTTGGGTGAGTCCATCCCAACTGGAATCGATAGGACCACGAGAGGAGACACCTGCCAACTTGGGATTGGTGTTTTCACCTGCAGGTCGTTTGATGATTACAGGAAATAACTACGTAGTTCCATTTGTACTTAATAAGGAGGAGTTGTTCCAACCTTTACGTATTGCTCGCGACTTGAGTGATGCCATATTGTGGAATACAGGCCACATGGATAAGGGCAGCACTCTAGTTGCTTCATTACGGAATACTGTGCATGCATTTCAAATTGAATTTGATGCTCGCTATCAGGATTTGAGCAATTACATAGACTATCTCATGTCAGATCATCCATGGAGTTGTCGCTCCAAGAGGGGTGCGATCGACATATTGGGGCAGTTTGCCAATGTTTTGTTTGGAACAGCTACTCAACAACAGGTTGATGACATTCATGCTAGATTAGGGAGCCTTGAGACGATGTCAGAGAAGGAAAGGTCAGTATTAAATGTTCATTCCAAGGTACTGAATAGCACAATAAGGAATGTGTCACATATGCAGGCAGCACTGTTGAAGATACAGAAGGCTGCAAATATTTCTTACAGTATCATACGATTGTATTCACTGAAGACCTTAGAGTTGGAGAATGAAGTAAAGATGTATGAGGCTTTGTTTAACCTTCAACTCGCCCTGTCTGACATCATAGCTGATCATTTTAGAATTAAGTTGGGCATACAAGAAATGCTTCAGGCTAGGCTGAGTTTAGATATAGTCCCTATAACGAAATCTTGTTGGAATTATTGGGGAATATCTCACTCAAGGAGCCGGGTCTACTTTTCCCAGCGAGGCCAGAATATCTAGCACTGTACCGTGACATCATCAAAGTTGTACCTCGAGGTTACATGTCAGCTGTGTGCTTTTACTTACTAATACCGGTGTTGGGTGACCCTTCTGATGTATTTGACATCTTTAGGATCACCTCACTTCCTTACAGTGTGCCTGCTACGGAGGTCTACGTGAGAGTACTTCACCAGTATAGTTTCCTTGCTTTCACGGAAGACCGCCTCCATTATGTGCTGTTTCAAGATTTCACCAGTTGCAGGGACCACCAGGACTTGGTGATCTGTGAACCTTTGAGATCCGTCTATCATGTCGTGACCCCATCTTGTGAGAGTGATTCTTTTCTCAACAGAAACAATGCCACTAAGCTCTGTAGGAAAGAAATCTTAACTTCATTCAGTCCAGTTTTTGTGAAGCTGAAAAATCATTGGTGCTTCTCAACAGCACAACCTTTGTATTTCACGTTGAAGTGTGCGGTGAATCCCATTAGGAAGACGGTGCAAACTGTTAAGGGAGTAGGTAAATTGGTCTTGGAAGATGGCTGTAGTGCTCACAGTGAAGCCTTGACCCTTCCTGCTTATGCAACTCTTACTGTAGAAACTAAGCTCACTGTTTACCCCCATCTCCTAAACCTCAGTACCTCACTCACACATGCTGAACTTACCCACTTTAGGACCTAACCTTAACATTACTCCTCTGTTTCTGGATGATCTCCTTAAATATCAAAGTCAGTTGCAGTTGACTGAACCTCTCAAACCCTTCGGTTCCTCCACCTTTTTCTGGTACTATGTCCATGCTGGAATAGCTCTCTTTCTAGTTCTCCTGTCCACATATATCCTTTATAAGTGTTACACTAATGGCTGTGGGTGTACATGTTGCAGACTTGAGTCCATACTCAGAAGAACGACGTGCACGGAACCCCGCCATGCTCTACTCACGACGAGGACGTGTGATTTCATCTTTGGGGGGAGAAATGTCGGGAAGCCGACAAGCCTCCCCTCAGGCAGATGCAAGCAGACACACAGCTGTAACAGGTGTGGAGACGAGTACACCTGCTGGATGTGAGTTTAGAGTGAAACACGGACAGAAGAGAAAGAGTAGGGAATTCGATGTCGACTCTACGTATAGCTGCGGACAATAAGTATGAGGAGGTGGAGTAAGGAAGGAAGGTTGAGAGAGAGAGAGATAAAAGTTAAAGCAAGCTGAGAGCAGGAGGAGAGAGAGTAAGAGGAGTGATGGTGGTGTTGGTTAGGTGTTTATGCAGACAAGTGCTGACTATGCAGTTCAGGGCGTGAGAACACATGCTGACTATGGAGTTTACGCCGTGGGAACGCAAGCTGACACAGCATTCTGCTAAGGCCTCTACGGTGGATGACACACAGGTGACGTGTGGATGAGGGCGGTGGATGAGTGGGTGAGGCCATCACCCACCTCGCAACCATGTGGCCTGCTGGTGAACATCGGCAACCCTTGAAGCCAGAATAGGGTACGGAGTTCAGTTGAGATTTGGAGCTAGCTAGAGCTCTGGGTGACGCCGTGATGGGAGGACGCAGCTTGACGTGGCCTGGCGCGGAGACACATCGCGAGGGACGTCGCTGTGTAGCCGAGAGTAAAAGTTCCAGGGGCGACATGAAAGCACTTCTGTTAACAGTGAGTTAAAAGTACAAGCTTATTGTAATCGCGGGTACAACTTGTGAACAGTGCTATTATATTTGTCTGTCGTCTGGGACTGGTAAAAAGGACTCCTAGTTAGAAATGGAAGGAGAAAAGACTTTAAATGTTTAAATATGTTTTTCCTGTACTATGTAACAGTGTAACTTTATATATATAAGTAAATAAAGAGAGTGCTTTATTTATAACAGCACTAGTAATTATTATAGGATTAAATAAATAAGATTGCTTTTAAAGCACAGAACTTTTATGAGAGCTTTGATTAATTAATATTGTGTTAGTAATAAAGTGAATTGAGTGTAGATGTTTTAGTAAGGTTTCTAGCACGGAACTTTATATGAAGTGAAATGAGGTGGGAAAATACCTCATGATTTCTATGTGTGTAAATAACTTGTGAATACTTTTTTATAATTAAAGCCTAGAAAAGCCATATCATTTTTTCACTTCTTCCAGTTCCCAGTTCTAAGTACGTGTGTATAGTGGTGTATAGTGAAGACTCAAGTTGCGCGTTGCCAGTGTCTGAATGATTCACGCTACCACAGTATTAAATACGGAAGGATAATATTCCCGAGATAAATATCATTTCGGCACCCAGGCAGCGCTGTGACACATCAATGAACTGGTCCCTCAGAAGAATGGCCAACAGGTTAGGTGCTGCTCCAGGGTATGCCTTGTGTGCCATACTCTCCAGGTCACAAGCAAGCTGCTGAGGGGATTCACCTTGAGCTCGTACACGGGTCTGGAATCTTGCTCTGTTAATCTCAGTCTGGTAAAAGGTCCCGTATCTGCACCCCAGCACTTCTACCAAGGACTGATAACTGTTCCTCTTCTCCACTGACATCTGGCCAAAAACCTCCATTGTGGCACCCCTGAGGCTAGTAGCACATGGTAAGCTTCCCAAGATACTTACCATCATATTCCTGTGGTTTCTTTTTAACTAGACCTCCATTATAGCCACGCACTTCACTGGGTTAGGGCCTAAATCTGGGGCATCATAACTATGTNCAGGGCTCAAAATTTCTATATTCTGAGAATTCAACCCTGTATTAGGGCCTAAAAACTGGGGCATTATAACTAAGTCCCTATAAAGCTACAGTTAGAAACTTGGGATTCATCAGGATTCACTATACGCTGTCCATACTTTTTATATGCTCCCTGTACACTAACCTGAGGCTCAGCAGAGCGAGATTTCTCTACAGCCTCCATTCTCTCACTAATTATCTTCAACTGATCATCTACATGCTGTCTGCACTCCATCACAATTCCCTCACTAATTATCTTCAACTGGTTGTCTACAAGCTGTCTGCACTCCATCATGTTATTGCTTACCTCACGTTTCTGCTGCTGTAGCTCAGCGTATAATTCCTCCTTTAACTGTTGTTCTTCCTTCATTTCCCCAATGAAGGCATCTAGTAGTCCCTGCATCATAAGTTGTAAGTACAGTAATCCCTCAATTATTCGGACGCCCAGTATTCGGATGCATCACTATTCGGACATCGTAGGCTGTCCGACCCCCAAAATGCCCCAAAATTCGAACAAATCCGAAAAAAATCCATTTTTTTTGGACAAAGTCAGTTTGAATTTCCCGTGCACGCCGATAAGCTGTGTTTTCGCACCTCACGCCTCTCTCACAGTCTCATTTCCCACTCTGATCCTTGCTCGTCAACACGCTCTCAAAATGGCGGCTGAAGTGCTTGGTTTTGTGGTGATACCCTACCTCCTGCAGGGCTTGATGCTGCTCTTCACCTTCTTCATCATGTGTGTGATGATGGCCCTGCCACCTGAGAAGAGGAAGAAAGTGGTTCTGACTCTGGAGAAGAAGAGGGAGGTATTGGAGAAGGTGGACGCCGGGTGCCCAACATCACGGATCCTCCGTGAATTCAACCTCCCTCGCTCCACTTTGTTTGATATCAAGAAGTCCCGAGAAAAACTACAGCAGTACACGGCTGATTTCGCTTCGAAAACCAGACGGAATGTGGAGAGGAAGATGATGTTTACTCCTAAGTATGCTGAGATTGACTAAATTCTCCAGGACTCGTCACTAGACAACACGGGAATTTACTGTTATGTACAGTGCAGTGAAGTGATGTGATGCAAGGTATGCGAAAGAAAACGTTGTGGAAAGTGCTTGTGAGAAGTGCTGGTGAGTGTAAAGTGCACCGGAAGTGCTAAGGTGTGTCAGGTGCAAGGTCTTACTGTCAAAAGTCTGAGATGACCGAGCGGGTTATACATCAGGACGGCGGCATCATTCTCGTAAGTACCCTAACTTCATCAAAATTCCTGGTTTTGTTCTTTCCATATCATTAATCTCACGCATAAACTGTGTGAAAGATGATTTCCATAATGATTTTCATGTCTAACCTGTTTTCAGCATGCTGTAAATGGGAAAAAAAAATTCCCATAAACGTTAATCGTAATTTCCTGCTATCAATTTAATTTTTTCATGCATGGTTTTGAAGTGCACCAGCTATGAAATAGGTGAATGCCATTGATTTGTGTGAAAGATGATTACCATAAAGATATTCATGTCTAACCTGTTTTCAGCATGCTGTAAATGGGTTAAAAAATTACCATAAATGTTAATCATAATTTCCTGCTTTCAATTTAATATTTTCATGAATGGTTTTGAAGTGCACCAGCTATGAAAAAGGTGAATGCCATTGATTTGTGTGAAAGATGATTGCCATAAAGATTTTCATGTCTAACCTGTTTTCAGCATGCTATAAATGGGTTAAAAAATTACCATAAATGTTAATCATAATTTCCTGCTTTCAATTTAATTTTTTAATGCATAGTTTTGAAGTGCACCAGCTATGAAAAAGGTGAATGCCAGTGAATTTCATGTCCGGTCATAACCTAACCTAACCATTTTGTTAATCATAATTTCCTACTTTTACAGTAAGTCCTCACTATAACGGACTAACTGGGGCTCAGGCCAGTCCGAAATATGCGATTTTCCGATAAAAGCGACATACGGACTTACCCCTGCTAATCCGTACTTTTTCCGATATATCAGACATTAGTCCGGATTGCATCAGTGGTTTTCACCACCATTGCAGTATTGTACTGTGTTATACCTTCACTACATTAATCAAATGGTATAATAATACTGCACTGTGCACTGAAAAACGTGTTTTTTACTTGTCTTATTGTGGTGAACATAGCTGAAGTTGTCAGGCAGTCCGGACTGCTTTCTGGCTATATCGGACTTTTTCCGATATATAGGAGTTTAGTCCGGTAGCTCCTCGAGTCAGATAAAAGCGAATTCCGGTCTACTGAAGTCCGTTATATCGAGGTTTTACTGTAATTTAATTTGTTCATGCATGGTTACCACTAGTATTGAAGTGCACCAGCTGTGAAAAAGGTGAATGCCATTTTTTATGTCCTGTACCTAAACAAAGCTGCCAACTCAGTGAACAGCTGAGCCTAACTTATCTCAAATTCATTCTTTTGGGGTAAAATTTAAATGAATTCATGCTTTGTGTTCATTATTTTAGTGCACTAGCTGTGAAAAAGGTGAATGCCAGTGAATTTCATGTCTGGTCATAACCTAACCTAACCTAACCTAACCATTTTTCTGGTAACAATTTACATCATTTACTGTATTTGATGCTTTGTATCCAATAATTTAGTGCATAAAATGTGAGAAAAGATGATTTCCATGTCTGATACTTACTTATACTATGGTGGCAAGTTCTGAGCACCTATGCCTTACTCACCTCTAAATCATCATTTTTTGGTTAAAATTCAATTAATTCATGTTTTGTGTGCATTATTTATGTGAAAAGGGACCTAAATAAGTGCTATACATGTTCGGTAGGGAGGTAGGAAGGTAGTTTTCTGATTTAGGTTAGGTTAGGCTAGGTTAGGGTCATGAATGACCGGTGCTGGAGATTCATGGCCAATATTTGGACAAAACCACTGTCCGGAAATGCCTTTGGCTCTATTACGTCGAATAGTGGAGGGATTACTGTACTTCTGTTGCTCCTGTAATGCCTCTTGAAACCATTTATATCATTCTTTCCCTTCTTCACTTTGTGATTATATATGTTCACTGAGTTCTTTCTTGAGGTCTTTCTGTCCTTCACTTTGTGCCTGTAGTTGTTCACTGAGTTCTTTCTGGCCTTCAATTTGTGCTTGCATTTATTCAGTTTGTGTGTGCAGAAACTTCATGACTGCAGCTAAAGATGCCTCCTCCTGCCTAACTTGGCTTCTTGTCTCTACACATTCTGGCTCCATATCGAAGATTTGACTCACCGCAGCACTTTCTGTCCAAATTCTGGACACCATTTCTTACGTTCACATCCCAAACTGGCACAGACTCCAACAACAGTAGTTCCATATAGGAGGGACGTCGCTCAATGAATCGTTCTTCCTAGGGTCAGCCTACCAGTGAACAACAGCAGATCAACTCAGGCATTGTAATGACACAAGCTTCTCGCATTCATTTTCTTTATTTACCAAGTACAGTAATTACACTGTATAGTCATCAACTACACATCAGTGACTTTCACAAGTACCACAGCTACAAACTTTACAAGGCCACATGTCAAACTAAACTGAAACTACTCTGTTCTCTCTCCCATCCTTTTATAACCTTGCTGAACACTCGAATGTTCTACTATACTCCAGCAATGACAGTTCTCTATTCCAGAGCTTTCTTACATTACGTAAAACTCTACATGCTTTATCACAGAGAGTGAAATCAGATTACATAATTTAACAAACAAACACCAAAATAAAACATTATAGAGAAAAGGAGAATGAAAATTAATGCATAGCTTTACAATGTACCTCCACTCACAACAGAAGGCTATCTGGCAACTCTGACTTGCAACTGATAATGAGAGAAGTACAGGGAACCTTCCAGTACCACCCACCTAACACTGCTGCTTCTTAACAGTATAATAATCTTTTCATCACTCCTGTCATAGTCACTCTTTCTACATGACGTCTGAGCACACAGACTTCTTCCCTTTGATCGAGAAAATTTGTCATTCCATATCTTTCATGAATTTCCTTACTTTTTCTCCTATCTGATCCATACAACAACAATTACCAAACCAAAAAACAAGTGTCTGGAAACCTGACTTAAGTAACAGATTACAAACATTACTTCTGTCAGAGGACTCACTCATCTGCTACCATAGAAGAAGAAATTGGGAAAGAATAGGAACTGCCGGAGGAAAAAAAAAAAAAAGTCAAAATACTGTACACAGTAAATGGCACAATGATAACAGTGGAGTTGTAACAAAAACTGCTTTGTACAGCCTGGAATTTGTGCATATTTCTCTGTTTTTCTTCCCTTTGTGCTTTTAAACTTTAGTTCATTGCTTTTATGTGTACTACAGTATGTGTGCTATCTTCCCTACCAATACAGGCAATTTGTTTAATTAATTGTGCTATTTATACAGTAAACTGCATTATTTTTCCTATAATCTCTCCCAAAGCTTTCTGATTCCTACTCACAACTAAACTAGTTTTTGGAAAGATATCCTTTAATAGCAGATTTAATGTACCATTAGCCAAGTAGGCACAGCACTGTACAATACCTGTCTGATGAAGGGTGGGGGGAGGGAGGTGATTACACGGTCCTTATCTGCACGCATTTTCAGCATTGTGTACACAGCAGACCGACTCAGCTTCATCAGTCCTGCATGTATACCAAGCACATGATTACACAGCTGCAGTTTCACTTTAGCTTACTAAATTTGTCATTATGCACAATCCAACCAGGACACCTTGGCGCACAAATAAAATTTCCTTCTTGAGATTTGCAAATAGCAACAGCCTTATTAACTACTTGTCTACTATTACTAATGTATTAACCTAAAGAAACTACTCCTTGCAAATGACAACTACTCCTTGCAAATGACAACTACTAACATATACAATACAGTTAGTTTACCGCATGATACCATACACTGTTCCTGCTTTAAAAATGGAAATATTGCAAGCCAACGATGCTTTTACAAAACTGTACATACTAAATGGTGCAGTATTCCAACTGCCTGTCAACAATCTCTATTAATGTACAGTACAGTACTCAGTACACATCTTAACAAATGGGACAAACTATTGAAACATCCTGCTTGAGGCGAACAGTCACTAACTGAATACCTATAATGGAATAAAAAGTAATAGCTAAATGCTTAGTACAGCACTATCTTAAAAATCCATCCTGGGACCAAACATGATAGGTATTTACTATGATTACCATTATTCCTCTGTACAAAGGAAAAGGAGAAAAAGCAGTGTGTGGTAATCATAGTGGCATTTGCCTTCTCAGTGTAATAGGAAAAGTATATGGTAGGATACTTATTGACAGAGTTAGTGAAATAACAAAGGAATTAGTTGGAGAAGAACAGGGAGGTATTAGAAAGGGAAGAGGTTGTGTAGACCAGATATTCATTCTTAGATCCTTAGTGGAAAAGTTTCTAGAGAAGGGAAAGAAGTTGTATGCAGCCTTCATGGATCTGGAGAAAGCATATGACAGGGTGGATAGACAAGGATTGTGGAAAGTATTAAGAATATACGGAGTAGATGGGAAGCTGTTGAAGGCAGTGAAGAGAGAAGTGAAGCCAGTTGAATGAAGAGTGAGATTGGATGGGGAGGATGTGGAGAATGTGAGTGCATTTAAGTACTTGGGTAGTGTGATGAGTAAGGATGGAAGTCTGGAGGGTGAAATGCTTGAAAGGGTGCAGCAGGGAAGGAAGGTTGCTGGTTCACTGAAAGCAGTGAAAAGAAACAGGGAGGTGAGCATGGAAGTGAAAAAGTTGTTACATGACAGTATTTTGATACCAACTCTAACATATGGAAGTGAAGCTTGGACCCTGTTGGAAGGACAGAAGTCAAGAGTAAGAGCAGTGGAAATGAGTTATATGAAAGGAGCATGTGGAGTCACATGGAGAGACAGACTAACAAGTGAGGAAGTGAAGGAGCGTTGTGGTGTGGTTGTGGACCTGATAGGAAGCGTTAGGAGAAACACGTTAAGGTGGTTTGGGCATGTGGAGAGGATGGAGAGTGAAAGACTGACGAGGAGAGTGTATGTGAGTGAGGTGGAGGGGGCGAGAGGGAGGGGGAAGCCGAGGATGAGATGGAGGGATGGAGTGGAGAGATACATGAGAGAGGGGGGTGTGAGTTGGAAGCGGGGTAGTGAAATGGCGGGGGACAGAGCGACATGGAGGCGATTTGTTTGTGGCCCCCCCCGTGCGGGATTGAGGCGTCTGGCAATAGATAGATAGATAGACCGTTTTATACGAAAACTTTTGCCACTCATACACTACCAACAAATCCACCCCTAAAGGCCCCCCTCCCCCATCCCTTATCTCATTCCAACAATATCTGTTGGCCACAAGGGTCTGTGGGCAGGGTTGGATGGGGTGTACGAATGACAAAACTTACAGTACGGTATACTGTTATGCCTAATACCTGTCCTGTTTATGCTACTTACATTTCCTTTACAGTACCATGATCATCTTAAAGAACTTACACAGTATACAACTTCCCTTCAACTAAAAAAACATATAAAGTAATCCCCCTCCTGAAAGCAAAGTTACATATCAGTAGCAATTACAAAGAAATCATGTACAAGAAACATGATACTGTATATCAATACAAAAGTGGCAAATTCAACTTTTCTTGTATTCAAGACTTCAGCAAGAGCATTTGAAAAAAAAAAAAAAAAGGCTATAATATTTGTGTTCTTAGGCAATCAAGCCCAAACTCCAAAAAGAGAAAAAAAAGAACCTGACCTGACGTAATTTCTTGTCAACAAGTGTCCTAAATTGATCTTAAATATAGGATTAACTGTTTTACCAACTGATTTCAAGGTAGTGCATGTGAATGCAGAGGACATAACACTGCGAAGCTATACTGTTGATTTGGGGAACGCCTTTGACAGAGTCCCTAGAAAGGTGATGAAGTGGGCAATGAGAAAATCTGGGATGGAAGAGTGGCTGGTTAGGGTTATGGCTATGTATGTGGGTGCTTGCACCCAGGTAAGAGTGAATGGAGATTTGAGTCATTAGATTTCCATGAATGTTGGTGTGCATCGGGGGTCAGTTTTGAGTCGCTTCTTGTTTATCGTGGTACTTCAAGCCCTCTCACGTGACTTCACAAATGGACTCCAGAGCTGATGATTTGGTGCTGACTGCAGAGAATAAAAAGGAGGTGGAAAAAAGATTTAGGAATTGCAGAGATGGTATGGGGCACAAGGACTTAAGAGTAAATGCACACAGAACAAAAGTGATGATATCTAGGGTTGGTGGCAGTGCTGTCAAAGAATAGGGCGAGTGGCCATGTACGATTTGCCACAAGGGCGTGGGAAGTAATTCCATCTTCTGCAGTGTTTGTGATACATGGGTGCATAAAAGATGTGGTGGTATTAGAGGTAGACTGCGAGATAATGCTGATTTTATGTGTGCAGTGTGTCAAGGACAGCAGGTGGAGACTGTCTAGCATGAAAGGATTGGACTTGCTGGTGAGTCTCATGAGTGTGGGGAGGAGTTTTGTTATCTAGGAGACATGTTATGTGCTGGAGGTGGGGCTGGAGCTAGCTCTGTGTCTAGGGTGAGAAGTGGCTGGAAAAAGTTCAGGGAGCTGTTGCCTATCCTGACAATGAGAGGACTCTCCTTACCTGCTAAGGGATCTTTGTATGCAGCATGTGTTGGGAGTGTAATGCTGCATTGTAGTGAGACCTGGACAGTAAAGTAAGAGGATATTCGCAGGCTCAAATGTACAGAAATTACAATGATTAGGTGGATGTGCAGTTCGTCCCTGAGTGCAAGGCCTAGGGGGGCTAGGTTTATGGTAGAAGAGTTGAGAGGTAGGATGCGACTGGAGTGTACTGGTGTTGTGATAAGGAAAGGTAGATTGAGGTGGTTTGGGCATGTGGAGAGGATGAGGAATGATAACTGGGTGCAGAAAGTGAGAAGCGTTTATATTGGGGGTGGGGTTGCGAGAGGTAGACCAAAGACCTGGGATGAGGTCGTTAAGTATGACCTCAGGGTTAAGGGACTGAATAGGGAGGCTGCCATGGATCGAGCAGCATGGAGAGCTGCCATTAGGTGACCAAGGCTGACACATGCAAACATGTTCGAATCCTCGCTGGTGCAGGGAACAGTTTAAGGATTTGAATTTCATTAAATCAGGCTTTACTGATCTACCAGAAGACCCGCCGACATGTCGTAAAAATGACCCCGCTAATACCAATACACCAGTCCTGTATGAGACAGCCCTAGCATGTATTCAATATGGACGGTGGGTGTTAAGCGCCGAAGTGGTGACATGTAGATTGTAGGAGGACGACTGGGCCTTGATAGCAGGCTGTGAAGCCTATGCCCAGAGTCGGATAAAAAAAAAAAAAAAATGTTGCAGCCTTCAAAAACGAAAAACAAAAATGAATATGCAATGTAATACTGTATAATCTACAGCTATTTACATGGTTCTACTGTATAACGGATTTCAGGTGCAAAAAAAAACTGTGCTGGTGGCTATACAATCCTACAAAGAAACTACAGCAACAAATCAGCTGCACATGTAAATTTTACTGTGAAAACAGCACACTTCATATTGACACACATGGATAGGTTATTTGCACACCAAGACACATAAGTTGCAACCACCTGTACTATATAGCACCATGAGGCAACACTGCAAACAACCAAGTTTTATAAAAAGAGTCTTTCCAGACCTACAGTAATTGTACAAAATGTGGCAAATTTTTATAAAATTTTCAATCTTTTCATAACAAAATCAGAAACAGAAGCTCAATTTTAACAAAACCAAAAATTTACAGTATTCAGTGCAGAACAGCCTCAATTTTCAAAGCAACAATAGTTGACAAAAACCTTATATTCTGACAGAAAACATGTCATTAGCAGCTTATATATTGAAGTATGGTAAAGTTATTTCTCAGGAACTATTTATATCATCAGCCTCATCATCTGGCAGGAACCAGAAAAACTTATGACAATGATAACTTTCACCACAGTACAGGTATTTATTATATCCAGATTTTGCAGAAATAACAAGTCAGGACCGAAGAATCTTACTTTTACAGTAAGGTTTGGTCCTGTCAGCCTTTGCTTTACTGTAACAAGTACAAAGGTACTAGATGCAGGCGCTTCAAGGCCTCCCAGTTAATACCATTGGTGCGGTGTGGTGCTTACCTTGGTGAGAGTAAAGAGGCAAGGGAATCAAAGCTCATAAAGGGTGCCTCTTCTCAATAGCTCAGTCTCATGCTGGTCATACTTATTCTTAAACAAGTTAATGCTGGGGCTACTAATTACAGACTCAGGTAGACTTCCATTTATTTATCACTCTCAGGCTAAAGAAGTCATTCCTCTGGGTTGTTCTGTGTCGGGGCTTTGCTAGTTTTAGACTGTGTCCCCGTACTTCTAGGTGGGTATCCCTTGGTGCTAGCTGTGGCAAGCAACCATCCTTGACCTTGTCAAAACCTTTCAACATTTTGTAGGTTTCAATCAAATCCCCTCTAATCCTGCATTGTTCTAGTGATGTGATACCAAGGAGAGTCAGCCTCTGTTTATATGGAAGCGTTCTGGAACTACAGTAATCCCTCTAATATTCGGACGTCCAATACTCGGATATACTCACTACTCGGATATTCTGGGCTGCCCAACCCCCAAAATGCCAAAAAATTCGAAAAAAATAAAAAATCGATTTTTTGGGACCGCGTCAGTTTGAATTTCCCGTCCGCACCGATCGGCTATGTTTACACTCGTGGCGTCTGTCTGCCGGTCGCCATTATCCACTCAGTTACTGCCTCATGAACACCTCCGACAATGGCGGCCGAAGTGATTGCTTTTGTGGTGATACCCTACCTCCTACAGTGCTTGATACTGCTCTTCACCTTC